>CAUYQV010036441.1:0-26853 GCA_963574575.1 Galagoides demidoff | reverse complement strand
GGCTCCGTCTCAAAAAAAAAAAAAAAAAAGACAGAGCCACAAGCTGTCCCCCTGGGTAGAGTGCGGTGGCATCACAGCTCAAAGCAACCTCCAACTCCTGGGCTCAAGTGAGTTTCCTGCCTCCCAAGTAGCTGGGACCACAGGCGCCTGCCACAACACCTGGCTATTTTTTGGTTGCAGCTGTCATTGTTATTTGGCAGGCCCAAGCTGGATTTGAACTCGCCACCTTAGGTGTATGTGGCTGGCGCCTTAGCCACTTGAGCCACAGGTGCCAAGCCAGACAGACTCTTTTGACCAAATGAAGGTGACAGAAGAAAAGAGATATTTCAGCTGGATGTGATGGCTCACGCCTATTATCCTAGCATTCTGGGAGGCCAAGGCAGGTGGATAGTTTGAGCTCATGAGTTTGAAACCAGCCTGAGCAAAAGCAAGATCCCATCTCTACTAAAAATAAAAAAACTAAGGCAAGAAGATTGCTTGAGTCCAAGAGTTGGAGGTTACTGTGAGCTATGATGCTACAGCACTCTACCCAGGACAACAGCTTGAAACTGTCTCAAAACAAAAACAAAAACAAAATCAAGAAATAGAAGGTGAAACAAAAAGCGTTTAAACTGGTATGATTCTGCATTTTTAAAATTTTTTATTTTTTTCAGACTCTCAAGTAGCTGGGACTACAGGGTACCCACCACAATGCCTGGCTATTTTTTCATTGCACTTATCTTTGTTGTTTAGAAGGCACTCACTAAATGCTAATTCCCTTCTTTTGAACCCTACCCACTGAGCTACAGGCATCGTCCATGTACTTTTCAATTTTTATACGTAAGTAATAATTGTATAACTTTTTTTTTTTAAAACAGAGTCTCACTAGACTGCTAGGAATACAGGTGTGAGCTTAGTCTTAGGTATAAGAGCAGAATAAGAAAAAATAAAAATATCACTGTAACAAATGCTAACAAAGATTAGACAATACAAATAAAATATTTAGCACAATGTGTGATACATATTATTTCTCTTTTTGTTTTTCTCTTTCCACTCTAATCAAATGAATAAGCCTTGAGCTTTTAACAATAATAATAATGAATAAGATGAACAGAATACTTTATATTCAGAAAGAACTTCCCAGGGCAAGCATGGTGGCTCACCCTTGTAATCCTAGCGCTCCGGGAGGCTGAGGCAGATGGATTGCTTGAGCTCAGGAGTTCAAGACCAGCCTGAGCCAGAGTGAGACCCTGTCTCTACTAAAAATAGAAAAACTGGCTCAGTGCCTATAGCTTAATGGTTAGGGCGCCGGTCATATGCACTGGAGCTGGTGGGTGTGAACCTAGCCCAGGCCTGCTAAACGACAATGACAACGAAAACAAAAATAAAAATAGCCGGGCGTTGCGGCGGGTGCTTGTAGTCCCAGCTACTTGGGAGGCTGAGGCAAGAGAATCACTTAAGCCCAAAAGTTTAAGGTTGCTATAAGCTGTGACACCATGGCACTCTACCAAGGGTGACAGTGAGACTCTGTCTCAAAATATATAAATAAAAAAAAAAAAAACCGTAAATAAATAAATAAAAATAGAAAAACTAGCCAGGCATTGTGGCAGGCAGCTATAGTCCCAGTTACTGGGGAGGCTAAGGCAAGAGGACTGCTTAAGCCCAAACCTCATAGTTCACAGCACTCTACTGAGGGTGATAAAGTGAGATTCTGTTGAAAAGAAGGAAGGGAGGGAGAAATGAGGGGAAGAGGACGGGGAACGGGAAGGGGAAGGGAGTTCCAAATGCATTATCCCACTACTATTCTCATTTTATAGATGAAATGACAGACTAGGGAAGTAATTTTTTATTTTTATTTATTTATTTATTTATTTTAGAGACAGAGTCTCACTTTATTGCCCTCTGTAGAGTGTCGTGGCATCACACAGCTCATAGCAACCTCCAACTCCTGGGCTTTGGCGATTCTCTTGCCTCAGCCTCCCGAGCTGCTGGGACTACAGGTGCCCACCACAACGCCCAGCTATTTTTTTGTTGCAGTTTGGCCAGAGCTGGGTTTGAACCCACCTCCCTGGGTATATGGGGCCAGAGCCCTACCAGCTGAGCCACAGGTGCTGCCCTGGAGGTGAAATAATGTAATTTTTTTTTCCCCCCAGTTTTTGGCCGGGGCTGGGTTTGAACCTATCACCTCTGGACTATGGGGCGGGTGCCCTACTCTTTTGAGCCATAGGTGCTGCCTGAGGTCTTTTTTTTTTTTTTTTTGAGACAGAGCCTCAAGCTGCCCCCTGGGTAGAGTCCCATGGCATCACAGCTCACAGCAACCTCCAACTCCTGGGCTCAAGTGAGTCACCTGCCTCAGCCTGCCAGGTAGCTGGGACCACAGGTGCCTGCCACAACGCCCGGCTATTTTTTTTTTTTTTTTTTGGTTGTTTTTGGCAGGCCCAGGCTGGATTCTAACCCGCCACCTTGGGTGTATGTGGCTGGCGCCTTAGCCACTTGATCCACAGGCGCTGAGCCAAGGTGAAGTAATTTTTAAAGTAAATGATGAAGTCACTTTTGACTAAAAATCTTTTCTTCCTATCCTGCCATACTGCTTATGTAATAAGCAGTATTTTATTATTCCTAATGATCACAAGATAGCTGGATACAGTCCCCTAAAAGCCCTAAATCCCAAGTGAGAATCATCCAGGCCTGGTTTCCTCTCAGACCTGTATTTTTTTTTCCAGTTTTTGGCCGGGGCCGGGTTTGAACCCACCACTTCCGGTATATGAGGCGCCACCCAGGCTCATACCTTGTACACAGCGTCACAGTCAGTACCAGTGAGCTCAATGACATAGTCTAAGTCTTGTTGGACAATGAAACAGCTTCCATCACCTAAAAGGCAGGAAAAAAATATAGGTCACAATTAAAGAGTTTAGTGCAGTTCTCCTTACTAAATCATGCCTGTGAAGATCCATGGTATCCCTTAATATATACCTTGTTACATCCATTTCCCAACCCCACTCCCAAACTCCATGCCAAATATTTCCCTAGATCAAGGTATGCACTTTACCTAGAATATGTGGTTAAGTATAAAACACAGTACCCAGCAGGTACTCAGCAAATGCTAATTCCCTTCTTTTGCCCCCCTCCCTCATCTATGACTTTGCATATACTGTAACTTCAGCCTTTAATGTCCATCTTTGTATTTCTAGCTAGTAAAATCTTGATTGGCTGGCATGTCACTTAGTCCCTTAAGACCTTGGCTCGGTGCCTGTGGCTCAATCAGCTAAGGCGCCAGCCACGTACACCCAAGGTGGCGAGTTTGAATCCCCAGCCCCGGCCCGCCAAACAACAATGATGGCTGCAACCAAAAATGGCTGGGCGTTGTGGCGGGCCCCTGTGGTCCCAGCTACTTGGGAGGCGGAGGCAGGAGACTCGCTTGAGCCCAGGAGTTGGAGGTTGCTATGAGCTGTGATGCCACGGCACTCTACCCAGGGTGATAGCTTGAGGCTCCGTCTCAAAAAAAAAAAAAAAAAAAAAGAGTGTTTTAAAAAGTATAAAGTGTACTAAGATTTAAAATGATAGCCTTCTTTTCACTATATCATGATTATTTACTTGGCAGTCAATGGATTACCATTTTAAAACTATATAACAAACATGTTTCACCCCACTTCGCCCCAAGAAGTAGATCATTGTTATTCATTCAGCAGTTCTTTGTTGACTCAGTTTGAATGATCTTCTGCTTTGCTTCCTTTTGAAAGAAGGAGGGATTTCTGGAGTGGATGTTGGCCCAAACCGACTATTCCTATTCACTTATTTTAGGTTAGCAGATAATAGGATGGATTATACTGTTATACAGGCCTGATGAATGCTAAACTTTCAGCTCCATCTGTGCAGAATCACTTACTCCTTTCTGATAAAAGAGTGTGTAATATAATTCCTACCAATTAAACTTGAAATACTTTAGTTTCTAGGCCTCAAATTTCAAGGTCTCCTTTGAAATCTGGGAAGGATAAATCTAATTCTTCTTGCCAGCCGTCTAAATAGACTTTGGCTGCTAAGCCCAAGATGTTCCATAATGCTTTGGATATGAATCCTAATCATATTTGCTCAGTCTGAGAGAAGGTGAAAGTGTAACAACATGAAATATAATTCTGTGGCGTCAAGGGGCAGAAATCAATGACTTGATATCCAGAAGCCTATATTAATTATTCATTTTATTTCCCTCCCCTTCTATTATGCCTCTATAATTCATAAGTAAAGTCATGAAGGATCTCGTTTCTCCATACTCCTTTAGATCACACACTCAAATGGATGCATAGTTCCCAATGTCTATGGTGTACATCATGTACACAAACTAGCCCGGGATGAAGTCAGAGAGGTACCCACGATGACCTGCAGGTGTTGTTTCTGTCTCTCTAGCCTCAGCTTTCTTCTGGATAAGGAATTTGAAGGGATTCACAATGACAACTCATTATACCACAGAAAAGATTACACTGGCGGACAAATCACACCTTCTATGAACACTGCTACTATTTGATGTGGTTTCTCCTGAATGCCTGAAATGACTCCCACCATGCAGAAGAATTACCCAGGCAAAGATGAGTGCAAGAAAGGAGTGTTCTGGGCAGAGAACAGTGTGCCTAAGAGGCCATGTATATGAAGGCATGGATTTGGAGCAGGTGTGGCACTGTCATAGGACTATAAGTCATCCACCCTAGCCAGAGCTAAAGAGGGGTGAAAGGTGAAGCTGGAGAGGTGGGCAAGGTCCAGAACAGTAGGAAAAGGCTCCCGGGAGCAGGTGGAGGGGTCAGAGCCTTGAGGAGGGGATCTTTCTCAATTAGGTAATTAGAAAGACATAGGCTATGTTAGGAAGGAGGGCAATTGTGAATAAAGCAAAGCTATGCATTTATCTAGCAGTGAGGGTTCTGGGCTGTTCAAAGCAGAGGTCCTCTTGAGAAGTAGTGGGAGGAGGTGGAAAGGCAAGAGGAAGTAATATAAAGAAGTCCTTCCAAGGACCAGCAGTATAACAAACTGGAAGTACTTTGAGGGCAGGACTGGTATCCCCTACAATTTAACAGTAGCTGGGGAAATATTTTCTGAATAAATGAAAGGAGGAATGATGAAGTTGTTTGGTTTTACAGAACTGAGCAGGAACTTATAGGTTGGAGCATTTTAATTTTGAAATCTCTCAGCTCGTAATTTTTTGCCCTTGTTGAATCTAATTCTCTTCATTTATAAATATGGGGATATTAATACTTACTGAGAGATTTTTGGTGAGAACGTATGAGGTAATGGATACTATATGGAACTCAATCAGTATTTATTGAGAAACTATGCCAATCCTTATTCTAGGCTTCAGGAATACAAAGATCAACAAGACCCAGTCTCTGCCTCTAAGGGGCTCACTTTCTAATGGGCAGGGAGAGCAGACAGAGTGTGATGCAATAGAATAAGGATTAGCACAGAGCTCAGGACAGGGTGTCATGGGGGCCCAGGGACCGGGCAGCACTAGGGAATATTCCTGAAGGACGTGGTGCTTAAGCTGAGTGATAAACAATGATACACAGTTAGGTGAAGAGGGAAGAGAAAGGAATTCCAAACAGAGGGCACAATGGGCTTCCTATGCAGCTGTGTTTTTCCAGCTCCTGTGCCTGTGTAGTTCCCTTGCCAAAAATACACTCCGTCTGCTTGGTTAAAGCGAAAACACCCTCCCTGGTTCTCATCAGACTCCCAAGGATTGGATCTTGTTCCAAATATCTTCAGAGATTGGCTGGTTCATTTTAAGCCAAGCAGAACTTCAAGAACCCTTCACGGAACCCTTCATGATTTCCTCATTCCCTTTCTCCTGCCTTCTTTCTTTCTCCTTCCTCCTTTTGTTAAACACTTAACACTATGTGTTAAACCATAGGCTGTGCTTGGAGAGACAGAGGATCAAAACACATTTCTAACTCTCAAGAGTTCAAAATCAAGGGCAAGGTCAGCACATCTGCCTGTTTTTGTAAATAAAGTTTTATTGGCACATACCCATGCCCATTCATTTATGTATCATCTATGGCCGCTTTCATGCTACAACAGCAGAGTTATGTAGTTGCAAGAGGGACCATGTGGCTCACAAAGCCTAAAATATTTACCATCTGGCTTTTTGCAGAAAAAGTTTTCCAGCCCCTGTTCTAGTGTTTCTGCGCAGCAGAGGTGGTGGGGGTGGACGGACAAGGAAATAGGTAAGTTACCCCAGTAAGGTAAGTTTTAAGAAAGGGTACTACAGAAGGAGAGTTCTTAACCCACCTTGGAGGGCCAGAAAAGAACTGCCAGCTAAAAAAAGTGACAACTAGGCAAAGAACTAGAGGATAAAAAGGAGTTAGGAGGGAAAGGAAGATCATTCTTGGCAGGGAGAGCAGCATGTGCAAAAGCCAGGCAATTAAAGGAAAATACGTAGTTCCCTACTGCAACGTGAGCAAGTGTGGTGAGCGACACGGCTGGAAGATAAGGTGGGGGAGGCCAGAAAGGATCTTTAGTATGAAAGCCACATTACAGATTTCAGAAATATCTCATAATCTCCCATAGGTAATTGATAACCTTTCAAGGATTTGAAGCTGAGTAGTGCTAAAGCAAATGTGTGCTTTAGAAAGATCACTCTGGCTGCAGTCATCGTTAACATTTGTTGGGCATTTAGTCTATGCCAGGTCTGGGCTAAACGATGTTTGCCTGCATACGTGTATCTGAAAATACTGAGTGAGTAGCTGGCTAGCGCTAAAAACCAGGTAGAAAAGAGAAGGAGCGAGAACAGATGGGGATCTTTGAGAACCAATGATCTCCCTGGGGGTGGAATGAGAGAGCACCACTCACATTTAGCAGCTCTGCTGGAGGAGTCGGGGGGAGGGTTCAAAGAACAGGAGTGACTGGGAAGCCAAGTGCAGTGTCATGGAACCCACGTAGGGAGTCAGTAACAACAAGGCGTGGAAGGTGAAGATCAGGTATTGTGAAGAGGTCAACGAGAAATGAAGGGAGGAAAGAAAAGGGCAGGGGACGGGCATTTGGCAAGAAGCAGATCACAGATGACTTCAAAGAACAATTTTAGCAGAAAAGTTGGGAAGCAAGCTGGATTATGGGGTTGAAGTGACTGGAAAGGGAAAACAGAGGTCACTGTTGCTCAACATTCCTTGAAGAGATTTGTCCTTTGCGAGCAGAAGCACGATTGTAGCTGGAGATTTGAAATTAGTCTGTAATTCAGCAGTTTCAGTAAGTGTCCTGAATCATGAGGTAAATTCCTCATCCCAAGTAGCTGGTCATTTGGAGCCATAGTTGAGATCAAATTAGGCAAATATACTGCATGACTAAATTAAAGACCTATTCGCCCGAGCATTAGGGATGGGAGTTATGTTACTGTATTATTAGAAAACGAGGCAGTGTATTTTCAATGCTCACAAATGTCATCAGAGTCACTCCCGGATGGAAGGCAATGCTCCTGTCACCAGATTAGAATCACACCTAATGTCTCTTTGGAAAGCTGCGCTTCCAAGACGGTCATCCCTGCAACGTGCCCTCATTCCTTTCTGCTGTGCAAGCAACCAGTATCCTTTCCAGCCTAATGGGCGATACAAGAACAATTAGTAACTCTGCCAGCATCAATATTGTGCCCTGCATCTTTAAAGGGCTCCAAATATTAAACAACATCCCGAAAGAACATCTCTTCTAGATCCCTTATTAGATTGATTTTACAGATGAGTAAACTGAAACAGAAACATCAGTGGTGGAAATGAGACGTCTTCCTCCAGTTCTCTCTCACAACACTGCCAGGCTGTTGCCTATTATGTTTGTAATTAAGTTTTTGTCCAGAGAAAGAAGAACATTCTCTTGGCTGTGACATTCACATACTGCCAGATTTTTAAATATCAGTAGCTGAAAAAATTATGGTTTTTTTTTCTTTAAATTTTTTTTTTTTTTTTTTTTTTTGCAAAAATGGTTTGTAACTGTATAACTACTGGCCTAAATGAGTTTAGAAAATTATAGCTGTACTTTCAATATAAGGCCACCCACTCAACTCTGAGCCTAGCCTGTTTCAGAAACAGGAAGGCGTAGGGAGTGTGGCAGGTACCTTTAAATCTCAGTTAAGTTCATAAAATGTTCCTAAACAATATTCGAACAAGGAGCAACCAGGAGGGTGATTAGTCTTACCCTTCAGGGACAATTTATTTTTCTACTTCACAAGTTTAACTTCTTACTTGGATCACAATGTGCTACCAAGATACTTAAAAGGTCCCTTTATCAGGCCATTGCAAATGGTGCTCTTAGGACAGAAAAGTTATGTAAAAGTAGAAGAGAGATGTAAGTCCATTAGCATGTATGATGCACCACAGAAATGGGAAAATGTGGAACACATTATTCTTAGTAAAGTATCACAAGAATGGAGAAGCAAGAATCCAGTGTACAAAATTCTAATATGAAGGCAGGAGATGAGCTAATACAAGGGGTGGGAGGGGTGGGGTAAAGAAATGAGAGAGCGGAGAGAGGGCAGGAGGGAGGGGGCAGGAGGGAGGGGGCAGGAGGAGGGGGATGGGAGTCACAGCATATGGCACAGCTCTTGGGGGTGGGACACAAAGAGGAAATTTATCTAACAAATGCAATCAGTATAACCTAATTCTTTGTACCCTCAATGAATCCCAAACAATAAAAAAAAAATTAAAAAAAAAAGAAATAGGAGAAGTATTTCAATTAGATACTTAGACAATCTATCTTTGCTCACATGTGTTGTTCCCATGGATGACTTTTAAGAGCTCTGTGGCTCCCTCATTGTCCATGAGGCACTGCCCACTCTGACCTTCACCCAGACCTTTATGAATGCTATCCACTCAAGGGTACAAAAATGCCGTCTTGCAGGGCTATCAGTATTATTTTTATTTCTTACCCTCTACTGGCTGCCTTTTAAAGATTTTAATAACGGTCAAAGGAGCCCAAGCCAACCTGCTAGAAACATAGGCAATGCTTAAAAAAAAAATGAATCGGTAATCATTTTGTTTCCCCACCCCCCTTTCGATGAGAGTTTATGAATATAACTGTCAACTAGCTATCATGGTAAGGTTATGAGTCAGTCCTCCCCCAAGTCATATAAACTTGTTAATTCGGGCTTCAGACTATAAATCTACACAACACTGCCAGGGTTCTGATCCTGTCGTTAGTAGCAGGATCTTTATTGGATGCTGTGATGGATTTTACCACTTCTATTATCTATTGTAATTTGTTGCTGGAAAAATGACCACTAGTAAGAATATATGCTGAAGGATGGCGGTTATATGGAAGGAAGAGGGGGAAAATCCCTGCAATATGGTGTGTGCGTGCCCTTGTGTGCATGAAGAAAAGTACGTGTGATGTGTATGCAAATCGTGACAGGTGGGACAGCTGTGAGAGCATTCTGTGCTCTGCTTGAGGGCAAAGATCATGTCTTGCTCATTGTTATATCCTAAGTCCTCAACACTTGTGTCCTTGGCACATAGAAATGTGTTGTTATATTCCAAGTCCTCAACACTATGTGTCCTTGGCACATAGAAAATGTTTAAAGAATATTTGCTGCATGAATGAGGGATAGGTGCTCATGTCCCATGTGCCCATTGGCAAAACAAGGGTTTGGTTTGTTGGGGTCCACCTCCCACTGTCTGACACCTTTGGGCTTTTTCAGGCTGATTTCTGTGTTCACAGCATTGTCCCAGGAGTTGTGAGAAAGGCAAGGAGATTTAATACACAGAACTTGGACTTGGGGAGCTTCCGGTCTAGTTGGGGGGATGATATACAGCTGACAATGTAAATTCTAATTTGAGAGAGAGAAGAATAAGATGTCAAAAGTAATTCTTTTTGTGTCCAGTGTAACTGCTACATGAGTTCAGAGAAAAGAAAAGGTTGTCATGAACTGAAGTTTTTGAAAAAAGCTATGTAAACAAGGAAGAACTTTTGAGGGTAAATGACCGAGAGGAAGGAGAGATAATAGCTGTCCAGGGGAGCAGAGGGAGAGCAGATGAGCCAAGTTCCATCAAGACAAGAACAGGCAGTTGGAGACTTAAAATTTAGGAAGAAGTCATCTGACTTGGAAAAAAGAAATACTAAGACAATAAATAAGCACATGCATTGTGTATAGAAATCACGTCCTTCCTACACTTGTTGATGAAAATAAAAGTAATGTTAAAACTTAGATATAATCTATATGGTGTAAGCTCCAGGGAAAATGAGGGAGATTTCAGAGGCCTGCGGTGGCGTTCCCACCGCCAGGAGAGTAGCAGGTGGATTGCCTAAGGGAGATGATGATTTATAACTTCTGAGGGAAAGAACAGGTGGGGTGGGATCCGGGCAAGTTCAGACAAAGAATTCTGTGGCAAAGAGCCTTTTGATTTCAACACTGATGTGACTTTCCCAAAGTCTTAGGTGACCTGATGTCCTTTTATAGCTAGCCTTTGATTCTACCAAATGCTATTTATTTCATATGTTGAAGGACGTGGAAGGGCTACACTGCGTCCGCAAACCAGAACGAAATACACAAAAGGAAAGTTGGGGAATTTGACTTAAGATAATGGAGACAAAAACACTCCTCTATAAAATGAAGGATTAGTATTAAGAGCCTGAAGAAGCATCAATCGTTGACAGATATTTAAGAACAAATGGGCATCTTTCTTTTGCAACTGTGTCTAGGAACTGGCATAAGTTGTCTTTATAAAAGTTAATTGTAGTCACGGAGATAAATCATCCATCGATTGTGTTTATGCGTGAGAGTGTGTATGTAGAGCAGATTCAGCAAAAAAAAAAAAAAAAATTTCCTTTCAATAAATACTTTACTTTGGAAGTTACTCTCATGGACCCTTTAAAATCGCATTCGTTAATGGAATATTGATTAAATAAAAAATTAACTCCTGAGAATGTTTCCTAAATAAAGTATACGTATGCACAGATGTACTATGATGTTTCAACCCACGTTAATTACATCCTTTTGATGTCTACTGTCTTGTTCTAAAAAGCTAATAAGACTGCACTACATCATAGTTAAAAGGAGTGTGGTGCTGGTTGCTCAGGCAACAGGATGAATAAAATGCAGGTCAGAACGTGCTTCAAGAAAAACAAAAGCCAGAATATGATACTCAGTGGCGACTAAGCGGGTCTAACAGATTTTTCACCACATTAATGAAATCTGTTTCTTAAAGTGAGCCAATCATATTAGGGTACTTTAACTAAGTTCGCCATTAAGCAAATTAGATTATGTAGATCAATAGATAATTCTTATAAAGGTAGAAATTCATCTCATGTCCCTAGTAGCAAATAAACAGCATGGAACAGCATGAAAAGCACCAATTGTTACCGTTTTATGATTTGTTTCATTTTCATAACTAATTAACACCTCTAAAGGGCAATTCAAAGTTTTTTGGTTTTGTTTTTTTTTTAAATAATTCTGTCTCATGAAGAAATTATCTGCTGGGCTCATCTGAATGAATAATGTCTTCTTATTTTCAGGAGAAATTATAGACAATACTTAGAATTGAATAGAGACAATAGTCTAGATAAAAACCGAGATCAGATCTTGGTTTTGTCACCTGTGTTCAGGAATTTTGCCTTCCACATTTTGTAGGGCTTATCGTACACGGCTCATTCATTAATGTGCTTTTACAGTCTCTTCTCAAATGCTTATTTGAAACCTGTTTGATTAACCTTTCAGAGTTGAGGCTTTCAAAAAGGTATTCTATCTCCTTATAAGTGTTTAACATTCAGAGGAAAATTAAGCTGAATTAAAGTCTGTCAGAGTGCCCAAATGAGCCAGAGAATCCAAAGACCTAACTTCTTATGGGACCAGAATAAATTTGGATAAGGGCTCCAGGGGTGGGAATGAGAAAGCCTTATTTCAAGCACAGATAGGGAGAAGGGACAGCCAATGTTGAAATGTATAAACATAAAGAATGGGGGAAAGATTTTCATTCCATTTGATAGTTCCTGTAATTCTTAGTGCCTTCTCTTTAGTGACCTAAGCCAGTTCTAAATTTGCTTAGTGCCCTAAGACTTCCCTAGCAATTAAAAAACTTTCACTTTCCCCCCATGTCAACACCCACAATAGCTTGTCTATCTAACCAGTGACAGCACTCAAGGAACACAACAAAAATATCAGTAGCAGCAGAGCTCACTATAAAAAACAAAACTCTCAGGACGATTGTATGCATCCAATTATTTACAGCTCTGTGTCTTGTTATATGTATGCCTTTTTTTATTGTATAAAGCTTACAGGCATGCAGACTTTTGGAGAGCGAGCCGAAGTTGAACAATTTGAATCATCTTTAAATCTACAACAGCCAAGTCAAGCTTGGAGAGAAAACAAACAATCTCACACAGACCTACAAAGACCTGAATGCCCCTCGGTGTTTTGTTACCAGTTCTGGTATTAGGAAGCTGCAGGTGTCAGTCGCTGATTTAGGCATAGCTATTACTTATTTCTGCGAGCCATTTGTGTTCAACATGCCTCTGCTATGTAGGTCTCTCTAAATTTACACATCAGTGGAATGTGCCATGGGACCTTCAACGCAAGGAAAGGTAAGAAGAGCTGTGACGTAGCTTAACAAGGGGAATTGATGAGCGTTGAGAGAGGTATGGAAATGATTAGAAAGCTGGAGTGTCGGTCTGTACACCTCCCCATCCTCCCTTCTCACCTAGACGCATCACGGTGCCAAGTTTTGCACATGCCAGCTTTAGACTGCACGAAAATTCAGGAATACACGAATGCACTCAGTCTCTCTGTCAACTCTCTCTCTAAATATCGACAGGTAATGAACCCAGGTGTTTGTTTCCTACCCAAAGTCATAAACAATACTTCACTCAGCAGGCGTAAGCAAGTGCATGCTCTCCATAACTGACCATCAAAGCAGTTTGCTAAGAACCGAAGGTTGTCTCTACGCTGTAAACTGCTATTGAACACGGAGCAGGAAAGAAAATGATCTTCACACTGTCAACATAACCCATTGTCTCATTAATCCCTAAATGCTGGGGCTCAAGTGACATAATCTATTTTGGGACTCCAGCATGAACTGAAGACTGAGCTACTCTACCCGGGTGTTCTGAGATTACACATTTCTAACAATATATATCACACAAAAGGACGACAGGAGGAATATAAATGTCAATCTTCTTTCACTGTCTATAAATAGTCCCCTCCCCGGTTCATTCCTATCACACGTATGTCTATAGACGCATCCAGATCGCATTTTTCACCAAGTGTCTCTATGTACACGGTAAGTTCAGTCCTACAGGCATCCAAGGTTCCGATGCAGTTACATATCAAAAACGGACGGATTCTGGTGCACATGAGGCTGCCTCTGAGCCACGTAAGACACATAAGAAGCAAAGACAGACAAAAGCAGCTCCGTGGACACAGAGAGCATCTTACCATAAACTGTACATTGTCAAATCCATTAGCCATCAGGTGGTTCTCGTACTGAGGTAGCCCAATGCTTTCCAACCATTGTCCCACTGTTTGGACAGGGCATCTGGGTCCTGTAAGAGGATGGAGAGGGAAGCGTTTAAGCAAGGAGTAGCCGTCCACGGGGTAATAGCGGTAGTCCTGGGCTGAGAGGTGGCATTGCCACATCATGCTCCGGGGAAAGTTGCTATCAAAGGAGCCCGCCAGCTTGACAGATTAATGTTCTCAGCGAGAGAGCAAAGTCAGAAGTAAAACATAGTTTGCCAGGCAGGCTGCGGAGTCTGACTTGATCCTAGCTCCACATTTCTTATATATTAATCTTTACTACCGACCAGCACGTCACACAGCCCCCAAAACCAGGCAGCAGAAGACGGCATATCAAGCTGTCAGCTTAGGCTGGTCTGCGTTCTATGTGATTGTTGGAGTACTCCACAATGAGCAATGCACAGCCGGCAGCCAGAATTCTTTTTATCAAGTACTCCTACACTCATCAGTATGCGACTCCATGCTCCTGGCTCCCCCTCGCTCGCTCCCCTTCATTACCCAGCCCAGGCTACACCTCGCATTTTCAATAATAGCCATCAGATAAGGCAGATTTTTTTTGTCTGCAAGCTGTAAGCTGCTGCTGCTGCTTCCTCCTACACACCCATCCAAGCGTCAATCTTGAATGATGAGAGCAGTCAAAACAAATGCAGAAAATAGCAAGATTCAAAAGCAAACCCAAGTGCTTCCATCTGAATTGAATCTTCATACTGGTTATACGTTACAGAGCTATTTGTTGTGGAATTTTACGTTTCAAAAGACACCAGGAAATGCGAAGCTTGAACTATAGCTGATAATAGAGCTCACTACAGGTTCCCCTTTCCCCTCGTTCCTTCGTTTCCTTCCTTTTCTTCTTCTTCTTCTTTTTTTTTTTTTAAATGCAGCACAGACACATATTTCTGATCTAAAGCCTTACAGTGTTTAGAAAAAAAAAAAAATCATCCTCTTTACCATGCTGGGGTAAAAAATGAACCTCTCTGTACTATATTTATTTTCCTTTTTGATTACAGCAAAATACAGAAACTGCATCGCAATTTGAAGTCAAGATAATTTATTTCTCGTTTGCAGGGCTTCTCCCAAACAAAAATATTATTAGGCACAAGACATCCCTTTCCTCTCTGATATTTATAACCCAATCCATCAGGCTTACCACTCTAAATTAGCTATCAAGGTAACATGAACTGGGTAGAATTTTCTTTTTAACAAAGAAGAAGAGCCCTAACCAAAAATAATTCAGGGGAAACAGATGCAAATGTGTGAGTTTTACTGAATGGCAGACAGAGTGAGTAATTTATTTAATAATTAGGAGAAACCAGAGATTAATAATAGAACCCACAGGACTTGATTGTCGGAAGGAATAGACTGTTAAGAATAGGGGAGAATTCACAGGAAGGTTATGGTAACCCGTCTCCTAGCACAGGAAACCCTTATTACAACATTCCTGGGAGAATATGCTCCAATTTCTGCTTGCATACTGCCTGTGACGGGGCTCTCACTACTTCACAAGAAGTCTTTGTGCATGAGGGAGATATTTCACTTCCTACCTGGTTCCAGCTCTGCTTTTGGAGTTGTGTAGATTGAGAACAGTACCTCTTCCATACAAAGCACTTTAAAAATTAAAGATAATTCTTTCATCCCCCCTGGAGCAGCCCCTGGCACATAGTAAGTGCCCAATACATAGTCACTTGAATAAATGAAATATCACTTTTCTCCGCTCCTCCCAACCCCATTTTTCTCTATTTTCTTTCTCTTTCTAAAAACATTGTCAAGCTCCCCTGTACAGAGACCTTAAAATCCTCGAAACATTTTGTGCTCTTCTTTCACTGTTGACATCAGTCCCCAAGTTCTATCCTCCCTCATCATGGTGTCATCTGTTTCCTGATTCTATTTTCCTTTTTATGTTTATAGAACCTCCATCTACTTTGATTTCCCCCTCTTAGTTCAAACCCCCCCCCTTTGTCTAATGCAACAATCACCTCTCTATTGGTCTTGCTACCTCTGATAATTTTTAAAATCTATTTTATGCGGAGTGTCAGAATAGTCTCTCTAAGACACAGTTTTGATTACTAGTCCCTGTTTCAAACCCTTCTGTGGTTTTGCGCTAGCTTCCCAATACACCCCCAACTCTTCTGGTGACATTTTGGGGTCATGATTGAGTGCAAGTCATCTGACTTTATTTCCCCTTCCCCAAGGCTCCAGCCAGGGGAGATTACCTGCTGGTCTGTCAAGACAACCTGTAATGTGCTTTGGTGAGTTTTAGTGTGTCCCCACATTTCTGCCCATTTGTTGGCTTCGGATCAGATGCTATTTCCTTCATGAAACCTTTTATAATCCTCTGTAGCAGGAATAAATAACTTTCTACTCTGTCATAAATGTTATTTTCAGATGCTCTATTATAACAAATATTTTCTGCCTTACTTTTTAGTTGGTTGACACAAGACTTATTCTTGAAAGTGGGGGACATGCCTGGTTAATATTGCACATAGTAGGAATACAGGATTTACCTGCTCAACAAAATAAGATAACTGCACAATCTAAAGTACCAAAAAATCCTTCTATTTTTAAAAATACAATTTTTTAACCTCATCCCAAATCTCTGTATTCTTTATTAAAATGAAAATAGCTTAATTTCTAAATAGAATTTTCCTATCTGGCTTTTTTTGCGTTCATCATCTTTCATCCTCTTTGAATAAACATCCCCGGATAGACGACATTGTACTTGAGTATATTTTACCATGGATTTGTTCTAGATCTTTTACAAAGATCAAAGAGCTTGTAGTAGTTTATGAATCATATGAGAAGCTGAAAACAAGGTGCTATTTGTCCCTGGCTAGCTCTAAAGCCCTTGCAACCTACAAGGAAAGATAAATCTCATTATAGCTTCTCCTAAGGTCACATCCACAATGTTCCTTCTGATCATATTATGTTATGAGTAGTTGAATACACTACACCAAAGTGTACAAACAATTTTTTGGCTTAGCAAGGCATATGCTGATTACCTAGTTCTTCAAATCCTCTTATCTGTTAAAAATGCAAACTGGAGACCAGGTGCCTCGCAGAGCACCACATACATCCTAGGTATCAAATCATTTGTGCTAAGTGAATTAATGAATGAATAAAAGAACGAGTGAATGACACTCGAAATGGCTTTCTTGAATTCTCATTCCTTAATAAACATAGAGTGAGAGAGGGAGGTGGGAATTATTTCAAGGTTCAGACGGCCATAGTAAAACACATCTTTGAGAGAATACTGGTTATTAATCACTTTACAAATTTTTATACACTGTTTCACTTTTATTCTTTTAACTATCTGATTTTCCATTTTCTATTCAATAGGTATCATATGTTAGAAAAATTCTATACTGTAGGGAGAAAGGGGGTGTGGGAGAGGGTCGAGTAGAGGCAGGTGGCAAGAGGAGGGAGAAGAAAGAGATCCCAAGTCATGTTATCTGTTTGTGGTTTTGTGAAAGTGTTTTCTCATGTGTCAAACCCCAAAAGAACCCTGGTTCAGGTCTGAAGGTCTTTTTATAGTATTTACATGTATTTCTCACTTTACTTAAAATATGTTCTTGTAATCTTAAAACTTTTGAAGTCTAATAAAGCATAATTGGGAAGTTTCCTCTACTCTGCCTAGAATAAGTTGAATAAGTCTCAAAAGTGAAGCCAGAGGAGGGAAATAAAGAGTAATTTGGGGCTACCGTGTCACAGGCATTGTGGAGTGGATTATTACTCTCATTTACAGATAAGGAAACTTAAACTCAGATTACTTGATGAAACCACACATTTTCATTCACATACACTTAAAACAAATAATTCCAGGGGTTCTACTTCCACAATGGCAGTGTGAGGAGCTCCACAGTCTAACCTCTAGACAAAAATGTATAACTTAAAAATTGCAAAAAAAAAATAAAAAACCAAACAAACAAAATCCACCCAATAAAAAGCCAAAAATAGGGACTAAAAAAACCCACCCAACACACCACCACTATTCAAAGTCTCTGAAAAATATCTTAAGAGCATATATAGGTGAAGAAATGTTTATTCAAAGAAAATCTACTAAACCTTGGTAAGAACAGAGGGATTCTGTGGCCCTGGAACCATGGCTTACTTCTTCTCCCCTCGTACCCTAACTCATCTCCATAGAAGCCATGCCCTGAATAGTGTGTCCAAGTGGATGGGTTCCCCTTTCTTCAGATCCCAAAGGATATGGTGTAATATCTTATCAAAGGGGAAGGCTAGCATTTCCAATCTCCTCTAACTTTAAACTACAGAAATCAGATTCCTGGTGAGTGTGACTGAGAGGTGTGGGGCTCCCATCATCCATGAAGCCCCAGTTCATGGACTGGAGAGTCAATCCCAGTTGTTGAAGGCCAAGAATTATTTGAGTATAGGCTGGAGGTTCCACCCCTAGAAAAGTAAGCTGAGAAGTTCAGAGGCTGCCTTGCTGACTGGTGCGTGAAAGAGAGTCTTGAGGATGATTTTGCCTAAGGGAAGAGAGTCAGTCCATAAAGACAGAAAGCTCTAGAGCTTTCTCCCAGGAGATTCACTCTGTATAGGAAACAGAGTCTGAGAAAGTTCAAGCCTAAAGATGTTATCAAAATCATTGTGGATTTTGGTAATACACAAGGAAAGGGAGGCTAGTAGATCTATTAGTGCAATAAGGGTAGGTTAACTAGTTTTAGAGAATCAGGGAAATAGTTAAGAAAATTCCTGCCAAGATCAAAACAAACTTCAAAGATTGGATCCAAAAATTTCTCCTGCCCAGATTTAACACTACCAGACTCTTGTCAAAAAAACAATAGAGCAATAATCAAGCAATTAGTGGAGCTAATGTGATATCAGATGAGATAAGACAGACAACACTACCAGAAGACTTGGAAAGAGGCAAAGTGAGCCCTGATGTAACCATTGTCGCCTGAAGATGACTGTGCAGATGGCATAGGACACACCCTTACAAGGGAATATTACTTGGCAATGAAAATAAGTGAAGTGCTGATATGTTACAATATGAATGAACCTTGAAAACATCATACTAAGTGAAAAAAGCCACTCACAAAAGATTATAATCATGTGATTTAATTTATATAGACTGTTCAGTATGGACAAATATATAGAAACAGAAAGTAAATTAGGGGTTGCCTATGGCTGGGGAAGGGAATTTGGGATGAAGTGGGGAGTGACTATTACTAGATAAGGGGTTTCCTTTTAGAGTGAGAAGATGTTTTAAAATTGTGATGATGGTGGTATAATTGTGAATATACTAAAAACCGAATGGTGCATTTTAAATGGACTAATTGAATGATACGTAAATTATATCTCAATATACTTACAATTACAAATAATGATGATATAAAATAACAGTAAAAGAATTCTTTAAACTTCCTTAAATATACAAGAACAAAACAAAACACACACACATAGCCATATATAAATATACATTGTGATTATTTCATTTATATCAGTATTTTTATCTTTAGAGCTTTATTTTTGATTTTCTTTCTCTATTTCCCTTGGTGACTCCTTACTGTATTCTTTTCTGCAATCTGTACCATCCACCCCCCTGCAGGATTATTCAAATATTTGCCCATTGTCACACCATGATTATTAGATTTTAAGTTACTTATTGTCAAATAACACACACACAGCAGCAGATACGTTCAGATATATGTGTATGTCGGGGTGTTTTGGGCATTGTTTCATAAAATAGAATCATTTCACTCACTTTAATGAATCTTACTTTGCTCATTTAACATCTTATTAAAAACTACCAAGCAAATCAAAGTTCTAATTTATTATTTTTAACATTTAAAAAAAACTGCATAATAGTCCATAATGTAGCTATACCATGGTTTATTCAATTCTTTGCCCAACATTGCTAGGTTCATTCCTCTATGTGTCTTTAAAAATTTTACTTTGAGATAATTGTCAATTTACATGCAGTTATAAGAAATAATATACAGAGAGGAACAGAGAAAGACAGAGACAGAAATAGATTTTGTATAGACTTTACCCAGTTTTACCCAATGGTGAAATTTCATATAACTTTAGTGCAATACATAATATCACCACCAGGTAACTGGAACCATCAGTGCATGGAAAAAATTGGAAAAAGTATCTATTATCTTATTTATATTTCACTTGTTTTATATGCTTATTTGTGTGTGTGTGTTTAGTTCTGTGCAATTTTATCACATGTATAGATCATGTGGCTATCATAATAGTTGGGATACAGACAGTACCATTACAAGAAACCCTTTTGGTATATTTCCATAGCCATGGCCAGTTCCCTTCCTTTCCCATTTCTTAACACCCCTGGCAACTATTGTCATCCATCTCTGTCATTTTGTTATTTCAACTGTTACATGCACCAGCTACTTGGGAGGCTAAGGCAGGAGAATTGCCTGGGCCCAGGAGTTGGAGGTTGCTGTGAGCTGTGTGACACTGCAGTACTCTATTGAGGGTGACAGAGTGAGATTTTGTCTCTACAGAAAAAAAAAAATCTTACAGAAAAAAAAAATGTTGCATGCATAGAATCATATGGTATGTAAATGCTGAGGATTGGCTTTCTTCATTCAGCATAAGCCCTCCAAAATTTACACAAATTATTCTGTGTGTCAATAGCTCATTCCTTTTTATTTCTGAGTAGTATTCCATGGTAGGATGTATCACATTATTTATCCATTCTTTCTCCAGAGTGGTTGTGCCATTTTACATTCTCATCCACATTTATAAATGATCCAGTTTCCTCATACAACTTCACTAGCATTTGGTGTCATCACTATTTTTTTAGTCATTCTAAGTGGCATATAGCAATACTTCGTCATGGTTTTAATTTGTATTTCCTTCATGGCTTGTTATCCTGAAGTATATTTTTATGTGCTTGTTTGTCATTTGTGTGTCTTTCTGGTGAAATGTCTGTTCATGTCTTTTTCTCATTTCCTAATTGGATTTTTTTTCTTTAGTATTGAGTTGTGGGAGTTCTTTATGTATTCTAGATGTCAGATATTTGTTGGGTTTTTGATTATTTTCCTTTTATGGATATGCTTTTGGTTTCTATCTTATTAAAAGTTATTGTTTAAAAATGTATCTCATAAATATTCTGCAGCTATAATTTTTTAAATCTGGAGGTTTAAAAACTGCAAGGTAACCTAATGGTTTTCATTTAATGGGTAAATACAATTTAGGGTAATGACAGTTGTACTTTAATCATTCATCTTAATTTATTTATATTATTTACATGGTTATTTCTTCATTTTCTTTTTCTTTATTTTTGGTGGTCTTGTAACACTGCAGTTTTCTTTTTTTAACTTTGAGATTCTGAAATATTTCTCCATTCCTCTCAGGGTTACTTTATTTTTCCCTGCGCTACTGATCAGATCTATAAGTTTCTCTGATATTTTAATTATAAGTTACCAATTCTTTCCCTCCCAAAGATACTCCATATCTCTCCTACTCCAGTAGAATAAGACCTATGGAATGCTTTCTCTTCTCCATTCTCCCTTTCTTACAATCATATGTGATTTCTGAAATTATTTTCCTTTCCATCTGCCTATTCCAACTAGTTCTTAGGGTTTACGGACAATCATTTAGTAAATGTCAATAGTCTATTACTAGAATTTCCTCACAGTAAATACCTTCTATTTGAAGAGTCCAGAGAGTTCTTATTTAGAATATGTTGCACACTCCCAGTTGGTGTAAATATATCAATTTAGATTTAATTATTGTAAAGGTTCATTGGCCACTACTACATACCCTATAACCATCCTCATCTTGAGGTTTCTGTTTTCATTTATTTGTAGTTTTGTTAGAATATTCTCTAATATATTTGGAAGCTATTTTGAATTGATTAGTATTAAAAATGTAGTATATAAAAATTTGTGAGATGCAGTTAAAGTGATACTTAGAGAGAAATGCATAGCACTAAATGCCTACATTAGACAGGCAGGGATACTCACCATTATACTAATGAGGAAAAAAATGCCTATTAGAAATAAAGAGAATTTCAAACTAATAACCTGTGCATCTACCTTAAGAAATGAAACTAAGAAGAAAAAATAACACCAAAAGTAAGCAGAAATAAAAAAATAAAAATCAGAGAGGAAATAAACAATAGAAAATCAGTAGGGAAAAATCAATAAAACCAAAAGCTGAGATGATTAGTAAAATTGGTAAACCTCTATTTAGGCTGATCAGGAAAAAATAAAAAGAGAATGAATAATTAATTAAATCAGGAATGACAGAAATAACAGTTTTATAGATATTACATCAGATAATAAAGGGATAACATGAATAAATTTATGCCAGTAATTCAACAACTTAGATGAACAGACAAATTCATTGAAAGGTACAAACAACCAAGGCTTCCTCATTAAGAAGTTCATAACTGACTAGCTCTCTATTAAAGCAATTATATTTGTAGTTAAAACCTTCACACACAAAATACTCCAAGCCTCCATGACTTCCATGGTAAATTCTACTAAACATATAAGGAAGAAATAATACCAGTCCTACAGAAAATCTTTCAGAAAATTAAAGAGAGAGAATAATTGCTGACTCATTCTATGAGGACAGCATTATTCTGATCCCCAAATCAGATCAAGACATTGGTATATATACCAACATCTGTCTTGGACTTAGATATAAGAATTTTAACTGAATTTTGTCAAATAGTATCCAACAATATATACAAGGTAATTCAATATGATCAAGCAGGGTTTATGCCAATAATGCTAGGTTTTTTAAACATTTGAGAATCAATTACTGTAATTCACCATATTAATTAACTAATAAAGAAAAACAATATAATCATTCAGTGGATGCAAGAGAAGCATTTGAGAAAATCCAACATCTATTCTTCATAAAAACTCTCAGCACACTAGAAAGGAATTCCTTATACCTAATAAGAAAGCATTTATAAATAATCTATAGTTAGCACCAGACTTAATTGTGAAAAACTGAAGGCTTTCCTGCTAGGTTAGGAAAAAGGCAAAGATGTTCACTCACAACACTTTAATCCATCATTATACTAGAGTTCTAGCCAGTGTAATAAGTTATGAAGAAAGAAACAAAATACATTCACATTGGAAAGGAAGAAGTAAAAGTGTTTCTATTCACACATGACATGATTTTCAATGCATAAAATCCCGTGAGATCTACATAAAAGTTAAATAGTAAGAGCATTTAGCAAGGTTGTAGAATACAAGATCAATATACAAAAATCAATTGTATTTCTCTGTTTCAATACTATACTAACAATAAACAATCAGAACTTGAAATAAAAACCAATATAATTTACAAAAGCACCAACGTCATGAAATTGTAAGGAATAAATCTGTCAAGAGGTGTGTCAAACCTGTATACTTAAAATTGTAAAACACTGTTGGGAGAAATCTACGTGACTTAAATAAATGGAAAGATATAATGTGTTCATGAATTGGCAGACTCAACATTGTTAACATGTCAGTTCTTCCCAAATACATCTATAGATTAAATGTAATACCAGTCAAAATCCAAGCAGGTGCTTTGTTTGGTAGAAATCGTCAAATTTCTCTTAAATTTCACATGAAATGCAAAAGACCCAGAATAACCAAAATAACTTAAAAAATAAAAGAAAGAAGGGACAACATGTACATTACCTGACTTGAATACTTATTACAAAGGTACAGCCATCAAGACCATGGGATACTGGTGACAAAATAGACAAATAGATCAATGAAATAGAATAGAGAATTCAATAGACTGACATACAGGGGTCAACTGATTTTTGACAAAGATGAAAAAGTAATTCTGTGGTGAAAAGAGAAGCTTTTCAATGCATTATGCTAAAACAATAGAAGACTCATGTGCAAAAAAATAAACTTTGATCCACATCTTTCTTTTCTATATAAAAATTCGCTCAAAATTCATCATAGGCCTAAATGTATAATCTGAAACTACAAACTTTCTAGAAGAAAATTAGGAAAAAATTTAGGAAAAGTCTTGATCTCAGGTTAGGCATTAGATGTACAATTCTAAAAGAAAAATTGATAACCTTAATCAAAATTTAAAAAAAAATGCTCTTTGAAAGATGCTGGTAAGGGAATGAAAAACAAACCATTGATTAGAAGAAAACATATGTAAATCATATCTTGTTACAAATATATAAAATTCTCTCCAAACTCAGTAGTAAGAAAACAAACAAATCAGTGTTTAAAAATGGGCAAAAGATCTGAACAGACACTTCACTAGAGAAGATAGATATATGGATAGGAAATAAGCACATCAAAAGAAGTTCAACATTGTTAGTCATTAGGAAAACGCAAGTGAAGAACACCATGAGACACCACATATTAGAATGTCTAAAATTAAAAAGGAAAGACCAAGTGTTGACAATGATGCAAATCAAGCAGGACTGTACTTGGGGATGTAAATTGGTACAACCACTTTGGAAAACAGTTTGTTAGTTCTTAAAAAGTCAAATATATATTTACTACACAACCCAGCCGTCCTAATGCTGAGTATTTACCCAAGAGAAATAAAAGTATATTCATATATATGTTCACAGCAGCATTATTTACAATAGCTAACAACTGGACACAACCTAAAAGTCCATCAACAGGTGAATGGATAAACACATTGTGGTATATCTATATAACTGAGTATTACTCAGCAATAATGCTGTTATCTCAGGAATGAGTTAGTTTTAGGTCAGGGGGAGAGTTGTGGGTTCCCGAAAGGATGAGTTTAACCCACTTCTACCCTTCCACCATGGCACAACCCTCGCCACATGCTGGCACCATGCTCTTGGACTTACCAGCCTTCAGAACTGTGAGCCAAATAAGTTTAGTTTTTTTATAAATTAAAAAAAGAAGGAATTAAGAGTTGATATACCCAACACATAGATGATCAAAATAATTTTGCAGATTGAAAAAAACCAGAGCCCCCCTCCCCAAAAGACTATGTTCTGCATGATTCCATTTAAACATAATCTAGAGAATACAACTTATCTATAGTTAGAAAACAGATGAGGGGCTACCCAGGGATTGGAGGAAGAGGCATCAGGAAACTTTTGAGGGTGATGAATATGTTTATTGTCTTGAATGTGGTAATGGCTTCATAGGTGTGTACGTTTGTCTGATATCAAAGAATACACTTTAAATATGTGCAGTTGTAGGTGAATTATACCTCAGTAAACCTAGATTAAAGAGTAAAAAATAAAATAGGTAGGAAAAAGAAATCAAGAATGATGGGAAGGAAAGTGACTTATCTGAGATAAAATAGTCAGGGACTGTCTCTCTGAAAAGGTGGAATTTGAGCAGAGAATTGAATATAGTGAGGGAATAAGTCATCCTGGTATTTAGGAAAAGAGAGTTACAGACAGTAGAAACAGTTAGATTCAAAGGTCAATATCCCTCTCTATACTGTAATGCCATGGTGATCCTGAGACATGAAACATGGTACTCCTTAATTTCGGCATGTTCTTAGTATCATTCTCACCGTTAGTAGACAGCCATGAAGGTCTAGTAGACTGAGATGATCGTGCTCTTACTCCAGGACATAGTCTGACAACTGTCATAAGTGTATTAAATAAATCCATAATATTATGTTTCTAAAAATTAATTTTCTCTCCTTAACCATCAGAGAAATGCAAATCAAAACCACTGTGAGATATCATCTAACTCCAGTAAGATTAGCCCACATCACAAAATTCTAAAACCATAAATGTTGGCATGGATGTAGAGAAAAGGGAACACTTCTGCACTGCTGGTGGAAATGCAAACTAATACGTTCCTTTTGGAAAGATGTTTGGAGATCACTTAGGGATCTAAAAATAGACCTGGCATTTGATCTTGCAATTCCTCTACTAAGTATATATCCAGAAGACCAAAAAATCACTTTTTAACAAAGATATTTGCACCAGAATGTTTATTGCAGCTCAATTCATAATTGCTAAGTCAGGGAAGAAGCCCAAGTGCCCATCGACCCATGAATGGATTAATAAATTGTAATATGATATGTGTATACCATGGAATATTATGCAGCCTTAAAAAGGATGGAGACTTTACCTCTTTTATGTTTACATGGATGGAGCTGGAACATACTCTTCTTAGCAATGTATCTCAAGAATGGAAGAAAAAGTATCCAATGTACTCAGCCCTACTATGAAACCAATTTGTAAGCACCCACACTTCCATATGAAAGCTATAACCCAACTACAGCCCAAGATGAAGGAGAAAGAGGAGGGGGAGGAAGAGGATGTGTGGAGGGTAATTGGTGGGACCACACCTATGGTGCATTTTACAAGGGTACATGTTAAATCTACTAAGTATAGAATATAAATGTCTTAACACAGTAACTAAGAAAATGCAGTGAAGGCTATGCCAGTTTGATCACAGTATTTCAAATTGTATATAAAACCAGTACTTTGTACTGCATAATTGCATTAATGTACATAGGATTTAACAAAAAAAAAAAAAAACAGGCAACTAATTTAGGCAATATTAGAGGGCAACTAATATTCTGATTAATCTCATACATGTCTTAATTAAGTTCTAGTTATTCAGGGAGGAAGACACTTCTTTCTACATTTTATTCATTTCTTCAGCGTTTACTGATTTCTTCAACAAATATTTATAGAGTATCTCCTGTTCCAAGCATTTCGCTAGGCAGTGGGGGAGACAGCTTTGAATATTCCTGTACTTGTGCAATTTATAGCCTACTGGAGAAAACTAGTCTATCATTTAGAAAAACATCATTTGAGATTAGAGGAGTAAAAACTTAGAAACACGACTTCTTACTGTGACCACACAGAGAGGAGAAATGCATTAGAGTAAACCCTTCTTGATTCTACAGATGTTACTTGGTGAGACTGATACAATAGTTAAGATGAATAAAACGATGTGGCAGAGGCAGCTGTTAACAATATGTGTGCAGTAGGAAAATGACATTTGGGAAGGATGAAGGTAAACTTCTGGACAAGAGTTTAAAAAAGAAAAAGAAACTGGCTAAGCCCTCCAAAATGTGATAACTACCTGTTTATCCTAGCGTCAAGATAACTGACATGAGGCATGCATTTTTTAAAGAACGTAAGCCTTTCTAGTAATCAGTTATACATAGAAGGGAGCTAACAGAAGGGAGCTAGTTTTTTTTTTTTATTAAATGATAGCTGTGTACATTAATGCCATCATGGGGTACAGTGTGGTGTTTCATATACAATTTAAAATATTTTAATCAAAATGTTTAAAATAGCCTTTATTTCATTTTATTATTTATTTTTTCCACATATTTCCTCTTATTTTTTTGGGGGGGGGGGGGGGGGGGGGGGGGGGGGGGGGGCCGGGAGGGTGTTTGGTGGGATCACCTCTATGGTTTATCTTACAAGGGTACAAGTGAATCTTTCTAAGAGTAGAATATAAACGTCTTAACACAATAACTAA
>CAUYQV010036438.1:0-29231 GCA_963574575.1 Galagoides demidoff | reverse complement strand
GGGTAGAGTGCCATGGCATCACAGCTCATAGCAACCTCCAACTCGTGGGCTCAAGTGAGTCTCCTGCCTCTGCCTCCCAAGTAGCTGGGACCACAGGCCCCCGCCACAACGCCTGGCCATTTTTTGGTTGCAGCCATCATTATTGTTTGGCAGGCCCGGGCTGGGGATTCGAACCCGCCACCTTAGGTGTACGTGGCTGGCACCTTAGCCAATTGAGCCACAGGCGCCGAGCCTGTTACTTAAAATTTTTTAAAAAAATTTTTATGTTTCTTTTCAACATTTTTTGGAAGAGCATGACATAGAGCTCTACAGTGTTATTTTCTACACTTATTGAGCACAGAAGTAGTAATACATAATAACGTACCACAGGAAATGGTGGTGTAGAAGGAATAAATGAGGGTTTATTTGCAAGGAGGGGGAAAGTATTGTATGTATTTAAGAAAGTGATGAGTTTTCAAGAGAAGACAATCAGCAACTAGCTTCAACTAATCACACCCTGACTAATTAATTGGAAACTCCTGACTTAGATAATAATTTGTTTCATGAGTCCACCATTAGGAGACTATGAGCAGGGAGTCACAGTTTAGTGCTGAAAGAGAGAAACTATTCAAATTAGTTGAATGAGATAAAGGTTAAGTTTGGAAAGACTTCTGAAAGACTTACTCAGGAAGACCTGATTTATATCATTTGCCCTAGGCACAGTTAGCCTCAAGAGAGGGTAATATGTTACTCTCTCTTACAACATATTATATTATTTGCATCGTGCAACATATTATTAAGAAAATGGCCTGGGGAGCAGAGCTAGATGGAACAGATCTTGCTTGGGTGGGGGAGCCATTGTAAAGACATTTAAGATTGAGGGAAGACCTCATTTTAGATGGGAGTTTAGACTTTATAGGAAAGACACTAGGGACCACTGTCAATTTTAGAATGTGCTGGGCAAGGCAACAGACCCAGGTCAAAGAATTTAAAGACTTCTGGCTAAGATAGGGAAAGACTCCAAGTGGGGAAATCAATTACTCATGCACAAATTACATGCTAGATCATAAAAATCAACAGTGGTAGTCTCAGATCATGGTAAAAGGAAAACCAGAAATAAATTAAAAAATGGGTGAGACCAAATAATTTCTTCTTTATGCCTTAGATTTTGACACACTGTAGTAATTCTCAGGCATTCAGAAAGAAAAAGGAGAATGAAGAAAGAAGTAAGGTAGAAAAAAGGTATAAAACAGTCGATCCTAGGAGAGGAAATATCAGTTTAAATACAGTATTTTAAAACGGGAGGCTGCGCCCCAATAGCAATTCTATGTTGTAACTACCCAAAGTCCAAACAAATTTCTTTAAAAGGACTCCCGGAGCCGCGGCAACAGCTTAACTAAACTGCTAAAAAAATTTCAAAACAAAAAGAATGAAGAAACATCTCCGCTCAAATTGCTCCAGAGGGTGTTCCAGTCCCCAGTGGCACAACGGAAGGTTGGAAAGACCTTAGAACGCACATTTGCACTTTCGTTTGGCCGATGGCGCCAGGTTAACAAGCACAGTCAAATAACTTCTCCCTTTCAAGAATGTTGGGACTACGGGGCTTACAAAATGCCAAACTACTGTGACATCATTTCGAACGTGAACCCCGCTACCGGCCGCGGTCCGCGCAGGCGCACGACGCCCGAGGCGCGGCGCTGGGGCGTCCCCGGAAGTGTTACTAGGCGCCCCGGATGCGGCTGGGCGGTGGCGGTTGCCAGGGCGACGGGAGCCTCTCCGAGCCGCTGCTAGCGGCGATTGGAGACGTACAAGCAGTTACCTGTTGCAGACCTTGACCGTCGTGCCCAACCCCTTGGATTTCCCACGATGTTCTTCTACCTGAGCAAGAAAGTGAGTTTTCCGGGAGGCCGTCTAGCTCCTTCATTCCCGCAGTCTACGGACAATTCCGCATCCTTCCCGCGAAGGATCGCGGCTTTGCCATCCTGCTGTCAACCTCCCCCGCCACCCCCAAGTCCAGCCTCGGAGGGCCTCCTGCGGGTTCCAGGGCTCTAGGTAGCTCTTGGCGGAGCCAGCAGCCCTCTCGCAGCACTCCCTCACTCTCCCACTCCTGCCCCTGGCAAGGTTCTTTGGGGTGGCCAGTAGGACAGATAACCACGTGCTATCCTATCTTTCCTCCTCCCCGTGTGAATCTAGGTGAATTAAATTCTTTGGCCTCTGGGCAAGAGACAAATAACAAAAGGGTAGCCCAAGTGTTGTGTAGGGGAAGGGAGTATCGGCTGGTGCTATGGATTTATACTTCCTCCCCACTTACTTTTAAAAAATCCATCAGGCGACTCCTCCACTAGCTTCTTCCACAGTCCCTACCGTCTTTTGCCCTTTTCTTTCCCAAATGGTGGAGCCCGGGGCATTTCTGGGAACCATGCCAGTTTTCATAACAGCTCTTTTTTTTTTGCTCTCTGGAAGGCCATCGTTTTCTTATTGGAATGTTTTATTCGGCCTTCATCTCCTGTAGACTTACTTCCCAAGTCTTCCTGAAAAGTTGCTAGAGTGGCTGTGATTGCTTTTACAGATTGCCATTCCCAATAATGTGAAGCTGAAATGTGTATCCTGGAACAAGGACCAAGGGTTCATAGCATGTGGTGGTGAAGATGGATTACTTAAAGTTTTGAAATTAGAGACACAGACAGGTAAATGAATGCAAGCCCAAATGTTTGAAATTGGTAGAAAGCTGGCTGATGTCATTTGTTCAATGAGATTTGCTCATGGTGCTTGTCGTTTTGCAATTATAATTCTTTTAAGAGGAAAAAAACTCTAAACATTTTGTGGTATTTTTCTGGAGTATTTTTGCAATACAGTCCAGAGAATGTTGAATGTAAACATCAGATGGCTTTTGCTGAAGTTATTGATGGAAAATGAAGAATAACAATTAAGCCAGGATGTTGTCTTGTGTTATGTCTATTGTTCTGTATCATTTGGAGTCTAGTAAACATCATATGAATAAACATTTAAGTAAGAAATTTTGGCAGATTATTTATAGGCCTATATCATCCTTTCCGCTTATCAGATGAGTTAATAATTATCTACTTAGTGCCAAGAACAGAATAATGGGATATGTTTAACATTTTTATCAATAGATGTCTTGGCTTTGCTGCTTGACTTCTTTCTTTTCTAGTTCTCTGGAATCACAGCAGACAGTTTCACATGTCTATTGGCAAATCATCTGTCTGATAAAGGACTTATATCCATTAATATACATGGTGTCTCCAAAGTCAACATACATAAGGAAAAATGGAAATTGTAGCTAAATGTACTTTAATTTACAAAGTATACATTACAAAATTACAAAGAAATGGCCAATATGTAGAGAATATTTAGTGACGATTTTGTAAATAAAGGGACATTTAGCTAAAATTTTCCCTGTGTATGGTGACTTTGGGGACACCTGGAGATAAGGAAATTAGAGTTGGAATCTCAGCTTTGCCACAAGACTACTGAACTTGATTTATAGCAAATAGGTGAATATCTTGAGTTTTATTATAGTTTGTTCTGTTGTAAAATGAAGGGGGTAAAACTACATTGTATTTTGGATTCCTTACATCATTGCTTCTCAAATTATAAGAATCCCTGGAAGAGGTTGTTTAAAAGGATTTCTTGTCTGCACCCTCCAGAGTACATCTGAGAATTTGTGTTTCTAGTGATGCTGGGTTGCTGGTCCTTCTACCACACTTTGAATAGTACTACCTTCTAGCTTTGCATGTGGTATGGAGCATTTTCTACATACTGGATGTTTAACCTTCACTATGTCATTTGATTTCACCTGATTTCGAGGAGTTGATTACAGGTGAGAAAATTGAGGCTCTGAGCAGGGTCCCACAGCCAGTAAGGGGCACAGCAGGGACTTGAAACCAAGTTTTTTTCACTTTTCAGTCCTTGTTTTTTGACCACTACACAAAGGGCTCATGGACAGCCTAAGCAAAGAGGAGCACAATTATTTTGATGTGCTGGATTAATTATATGAATATACTAAAATATAGTCGAAGTTTGGTTTCTGATGTTTTGTAGGTAGTCTCTCAGTGCTTTAGTTTCTTTAATTGTGTTAAAATAAAATAATTTTTCTTTATTATGCTTGTCAAATATATGTGTGCATGTATATGTGTATGTACAGTTATTTTGCTTAAAATATGTAGCAAATTATACTTAACATTAAGAAATGTGGCTGGGCACAGTGGCTCATGTCTGTAATCATAGCACTTTGGGAAGCTGAAGCAGGAGGGGGCCAGGAGTGCATGACCAGCTTGAGCAAAATAGTGAGACCACATCTCTACAAAAAAAATAGAAAAATGAGCCAAACATGGTGGTGGGAGCCTGTATTTCCATCAACTCAGGAGGCTGAGGTGGGAGGATTGAGCCTGGGAGTTTAAGGGTGCATTGAGTTGTGGTGATGCCACTGCACTCCATAAAGAAATGCATTCATTTTAACACGAAAATTTCCTTTTTTAAACCTTCTTTTTTATCTGTTCTGTACTTTTGATGAGCTGTGATTTGAGTAGTCTTTGAAATTAGTTAGCAAAATGGGAAATAGGTTCTAGGGAAGCTTGGAAAACAGAGTAAATGATTTGTTGTAGAACTTAATGTTGAAAGAGGTAAATAAGAGAGATATGGCTGGAAGATTCTAACAAGATGAATATGTTGTATTTAATAATAATAATGGTGATACAGTAAATCTCTCAAGTCATAATCACCAGATATTGCATGCCTACTACATATCAAACCCTGTGTTGTGCTAAGGATGCAACATTTTAAGTACACTGTTTTGTGGCTTAGCTACAATAGTATAGTACAGCAATCCTCTATAGCAGTAAATCATCTTCTGTGGCCACATTTTCAATGATTATTTAGGATTCCTTTGTAATAGTGTGTCATAATTTGCTTAACCAATTCTTGCATCGAACTGTTAGATATCTCCACATTTTTCCTATTAAACCAACAATATCTTTGTGTTCAAATCTTTATATAAACTTTTAATTAGTTCCCAGGATAAATTTCTAGAAATGGCATTCACTGGATCCAAGGGTTCATACATTTATAAAGGTTTTTAGTATGCATAGCCAAATTACCCTCCGAAAAGTTTGTACCAATTTGCATTCCAATTTTCACTCCCTTGCTCTAGAAGGAAAGGAACTAGAATCAGCTACATCCGCCATCTTTTTCTGTCAGGTTTCCACATGTTTTGCTGGAGCTCACCTACGTTCCTCTCCTCAGGGACCTTATTACTAACTTACCCTTTCTCTCCTTTCAATGTAAGGCTTCTCTCCTTTTCTCTCCCTCACCAGTCAATTTCATGTTCTAAACTTAATGGACAGCTTTTATTGACTTTTCCAGCATTTTACTTTCCTTGTATTTTGAAATACTAGTTTTCAAGACAGGAGATTGAAATGTTTTAAGTTATTGGCATATTTAAGCATATTAATATTCTCCCCTTCCTCCGTGGTCGGTCTTCAGTCTCTTTACTATAATACATTCTCCTCTTCTAACTAATGGAATTCCTGAGAACTTGCATTTGGACTCGCTCTTCATTTTATCCCCATGGCCTTAAATGCCATCTATGGTATGGTGAGCCCTAAATTTATATCTCCAGCCCAGACCTGATTTTTCAGACTTGCATGTCTCCCCTGGAATCTTTCACAGGCTTTTCATAATTACTATTCTCCATCTTCTTCAAATCTCTTCCTTCAATTCCATGCATTTCAGCAATGTCTCAATTTCCCTCATTTGCTCAAGCTGGACACCCTCACTTCCCCCACTTAACAGTTGCTTCTGTCTCTGAAGTGTATCTTGAATCCACCCTTTCCTTTGTCTCCCCTGCTGCCTTCTTGCTGCAGCCACTGTCATTCCTGACCTAGTCTCCTGACAGCATCAGTTTCTCTCCTATTGTCACCTGCTTCTAGTCATTCTTCACACTCTAGCCGTGTGATCTTTTTAAAAAGGGAACCAAGTGATGTCATGTCCCTGCTAAAACGTCTTAAGAGGCTGATGGCCTGGACTGAAGTTGTTTGTGGTAGGGTTAGAGGGTAATGAGCCTGAATTGGGTTGAGGTGGCATTTCTTTTTCTTTTTCTTTTTTTTTTTTTTTTTTGAGACAGAGCCTCAAGCTATCCCCCTGGGTAGAGTCCCATGACATCACAGCTCACAGCAACCTCCAACTCCTGGGCTCAAGTGAGTCTCCTGCCTCAGCCTCCCAAGTAGCTGGGACCACAGGCGTCCACTACAATGCCTGGCTATTTTTTGGTTGCAGCCGTCATTGTTGTTTGACGGGCCTGTGCTGGATTCGAACCTACCACCTTAGGTGTATGTGGCTGGCGCCTTAGCCACTTGCGCCACAGGCACTGAGCCAAGGTGGTATTTCCTGTTTTTTCTGCTGCTACTGCCAAGGCCTCAGTCTTCTCATGGTCATGAAAGGAGACAGCCCTGGAAGCAAAAATGTGCATGAGGGAAAAAGTATTTAGGTCCATGCAAACCACCTGTAGCTGTCGGTACAGTCCTCTGGGAACTATAGGCAACCTTCCATTTTGCTGAGGACAACAAGGTTCACCAAAGTCATAAGGTCAAGTGTCCTTATCTGTACCCAGGGATGTGTACATAGCCCTCTGTAGCCAGTCATTTACACAGAGAAGTAAGGCAGCCAGCCAGCTGATCCTGCCGGGGAGTCTGGAGAACACGGGGAGTCTGGAGAACATGGTCACATCTCCTCAGTTCTCTTTGCAAGGGTTGCTTGTTCCGTATATTTTGATTCCATATTTCAAACATAGTGTGTAACACATAACAGGAATCTCCTCAGTTCTGTTTGCAAGGGTTGCAAAAAGTGTTCCATATATTTTGATTCCATGTTTCAAACGTAGTGTGTAACACGTAACAGGAATTTCTTTTGGAATTGGGTTGCTCTCAACTTTTATGGATGCAAACAACTACATTATCAGCTTAATTTTTCTAAGAGAAAGTTTCCAAAGATTTAGAGTGCTTGGTTACTAGTATTATTTGCATAATCTTCTGTTCTGTATTATACCTTTCATTCTCATCACTGTATTACACCTTAATCTTTAAAAATCCATTTTTGGACTTTTTCTTGGACATTGGGTTGTTAAAATTACAGATTTTATCCTGAAACTCTTCTTCATGAGTTTAAAATGCTTTAACTTATGGTGCCTTCTTTCAGCAGGCCTTTTAAATCCAAGGGTTACTGGTATGAGATTTTTAGAAGCCTATCTGTACAGCCTCGTCTGGTGTCATTTTCTTCCTTGTTCATCCACAGACGCCTTCTTTTCCATTTGTCAAAGGCTCTAAACAGCTACCTCAGAGCCTTTGCGTTGGTGTTTCCTCCCCTGACCCTCGGTCTCAGCTTAAATATCAGCTCCTTAGAAACTCCTCCCTGGTTCCCCTGCAGTCTAATTTAAGCTGCCTCTGTGATTGTTTCTTGTTACGCTACTTTACTTTACTATAAATTATAGTTTATAATTATACTTAATGTGTGTAAGTTTGTATTTAATATCTGTCCCCACAGTGGACTACAAGCTGTCTGAGGGGAAAGAGGAAATGACTGTTTTGTTGATCATATTTTTACCCAGAACCTTTTATAGTGCATAGCACAGTATACGTATCATTCAATAAATAATTGTTGAATAAATGAATGAGTGCATATAAGATTCTCCAAAATCCAGTAAAAATTCCAAAGTTTTTGCTGTTTTATCCCTCAAAGTTGTGTTTTCAATCTGTATGCCATAAATATTTCTCTCTTCCTTTTTTTTTTTTTTTTTTGAGCCTTCTAAGTAACTGGGACGTACACATTTCTATTTATGATCTTTTAGGGAGGAATAAGTAGCAATGATGATTGTTAATATATTTAATACATGAGTAAACTTTTAAAATACATTTTGTTTTATTTTACCAGAATAATATCTTTGCAAGGGATATGTATTATTGTTCATGTTTGTACCATGAGGAAAATAGGTCAGAATGAGGCATACTTAAAAAAATTTTTTCAATACCTGTCAGGAATACAAAAAACCAAGAAATGTCAGAATCTTATAATCTTTCTTTTTTATGTATTTATCATAATGGTTTGTTTTGTTTTGTTTTAGATGATACAAAATTGAGGGGACTTGCAGCCCCTAGTAACCTTTCTATGAATCAGACTCTTGAAGGTCATAGTGGTGAGTCATGTAATTTCTTTTAAATTTTGTTTGAATGGCATTTAGCACTTAGAAACTGTCTAATTAATACAGAAATGTCTGCATTTTACATAAGGGTAATAAGTAAAGATACTTCTTGACTTACAATGGGGTTATGGCCCAATACACCATTTATAAGTTGAAAATATGGCAAGTTGACATGCATTTAATACATCTAACTTACTGAGCATTATAGTTTAGCCTAGCTTACCTTATGTATATTCGGAACACTTACATTGGCCTATAATTGGGCAGAATCATCTGACACAAAGCCTATTTTATAATAAAGTATTGAACATCTTATGTAATTTATTGAATTCTCCACTGAAAGTGACAGACAGATGGTTGCTATGGGCACTTGAAATAAGGTTTCTACTGAAAGTGCATTGTATTTACACTATTATAAAGTTGAACTATCCTAAGTTGAAGACTATTTGTAATCATTTCTATTGAGCATAACATGACCTAGGGTCATTCAACAACTTTAACATGATTAAACAGCATCTTAAATAAATCTGAAAAAAAGTAGCTTTTGTCTTATATATTAAAAAATACTGTCATCTGCTTTATGGAAGTTTTGTGTATAATTTCTTTTTAGAATCTGTTCTATAATTCCAGATTAAAGGAGACTAAGGAGACCTAATAACTTCATGCATTGTGTGATCCTAGACTGGATCTTGGAATGAGAAAAACAAGTATCTATAAATGACATTATTCAGTCAAGTGATAAAATTTAAATATAGCCTTTGAGTTAGATAATAATATTGTATCAGTGTTAAATTTCTTTTTTTTTTTTTTTTTTTTTTTGAGACAGAGCCTCAAGTTATCCCCCTGGGTAGAGTGCCATGGCATTACAGCTCACAGCAACCTCCAACTCCTGGGCTCAAGCGAATCTCCCGCCCCAGCCTCCTAAGTAGCTAGGACTACAGGCGCCCGCCACAATGCCTGGCTATTTTTTTTTTTGGTTGCAGCCATCATTGTTGTTTGGCGGGCCCGGGCTGGGGATATGAACCTGCCACCTTAGGTGTATGTGGCTGGTGCCTTAGCCGATTGAGCCACAGGCGCTGAACCAGTGTTAAATTTCTTAATTTGTAATATAGTTATGGAAGACATTGCCCTTATTTTTAGGAAATACACATTCAAGTATTTAGGGTTACAAAATGAAAAGAAATCAATTATTTATACAACCTAGAAATTTAAGATATGCTGAAGAGAGTGTTACTGTTTGAATGGAAAACAGATTGAGGGGGGTAAGAAGAGAGATTATGGGATGCAGCAGCAAATAACGACAAAAATCCCCTGTCAGATCAAGTACTTACTTAGTATAGAATCCTTTGGATATCATTATCTTTGGGGAGTCAGGCCAATTGGGTAAATCATGGTTACATTTGTTTTTGTCATTAGGCATATGGAAGCTCTTGAGCTGGCCATGATAGGTACATGAAATATGAGTGTAGATATGAAAAATAGCATTATGTATTGTTACAGAAAATTAGTGGTATTAGTAACTGTGTCTTATGAATATTTTTGAGTAGCAGCAAAGACTGGTTAGTTGCATAGGAACTATATGGATTTTACCATGCTCTTGAGGTTTATTTATGTAAAAATATAAGTTTGAAATTAATTATAGCCTTTTTAAAGTATCTAAATTATTTTATAATGTTCTAGGTTGTGTTCAAGTTGTTACATGGAATGAACAGTATCAGAAGTTGACTTCAAGTGACCAAAATGGGCTTATCATTGTATGGATGTTATATAAAGGTATATTAGGAGAGCTAATTTAATCTTTCACAAATTGGAGTTTAGATCACAGTATTTGGATGGGAAAATAACATTTCTGAAATACACTCCTTTTCGTCAGCAGTAGAAAGTTATCTTGACTGCACAGCAATGATATTTCTGGATTTATTGCGGCCTGTTTTTACTTTATTTCCTTTGAACTGTCACCTTAATTAAGTGACTGTTGTCTATTTCCAAAATGAACTTAGACTCTTAGGAGAATAGTTTTTACTTTAGATAGTGCTTTTTTTTTTTTTTTTGCCTAAAATTTCCAGTAAGAATTAGTTCTTATGTGGTCGGTGACTAGAGTTAGCTCAGTAGATAAAAGCACATTTAGTAAGAAGTCACAGGCAATAATTCCTTTCTTGTATTGGGCCAGCTAGCTTCCTTTTCTTTCATGGATACAGATTTTATCTCAGCTTTGACTCGTGGCTCACAATTTGTGCCTCTTGTCCACAAGAGAGCACACCAGAGAGAGTGAGGAAAGGATTAACTTAGATATGTCACTTTTACCAGAAAAATCACTCAAAATACATTTTATCCTAGGACTGGTCTTAGCTGTCATCTTAAAAAAGGAAGGATACTTTAGTGTATGTGTACTGTTTTGGAAAGGTTTAGGGCATACCATTTGAAAGTTCTTAATTAAAAAAATCTACTGTAATACTTGAATTTTAAAAAGAAGTTTGTGTGTATATGTGTAGGGAACAGAATGTGAGAGTACAGTGGAGTAACTTTGTCTGTTTCTGGCTTTGGTACTGATTTTAATACCCTACTCTGACTAGTTATTCCAAATTATATGATTATTTGCCTGGCTGCAGGCCAGAGTTCTTTAAATCAGAATGTAATAAAGCCTTAGAAAAAAACCCAAGCCATTAATTTCATTATATTACAAGACAAGTCACATCTCACTCCAACCCTGCATTCAAATAAAATGTTTTTGTTGTTCAGCATTAGTGATGTGATATCACTAATGTAATAGGAACTTCTATTTTTCAAGCAGACTTAGAGTTTAATATGCTATATTTAATATGCATGTAATTAATCTTGCAGAGTTTATGTATACATACAAAGTTATCGTCATTCTTGAAGTGTATTGTTCAAGTGGGCAAAGTTAGGCTTTCAGAAAAATCAGTTGTTTTGGCCCTGCAAAGACAAATGAAGTTAATTTTTTAATTTACAGAGACAGAAAAGGAAATAAGAAAGAATAAAAGAAAAAAGATGGACATTTATTGTATTTTCTGTGATAATTTTTTTCAGCAATTATTAGCTAAGGCCTAAGTTAATCTTTCATTTTACTAATTTTATTATTTTATTTTATTTTTTCCCTTTTTTTATTAAATCATAGCTGTATACATTAATGCAATCATGGGGCATTTTAGTAATTTTAGATTTGAAGATTCTATAGTTCAATGTCTCAGAATGTAGAAAACATTGCAGTTATTTATCCTATTTGTACTTAATGGGGTGCTTTCCACTCTTAAGCACCATTTAATAGGTGTGAAAGTTTTGACTTGTAATTTTTTTGATTTATGAAAATAGGCTCTTGGTATGAGGAGATGATCAACAATCGAAATAAATCAATTCGAAGTATGAGTTGGAATTCTGACGGACAGAAGATCTGCATTGTATACGAAGATGGGGCTGTGATAGTTGGTTCAGTGGATGGTAATGCCTTGATTGGACATAGAAATAAGATCAATATCTAGCTAAGCTTTTTTTATCTTTAGAGATTTAAGTTAATGATTGTATGTTAGCATTTTAATTGAAAAATAGATGCAAAAAGAAAGAACAGTTGATATACAATTTGATGACATTCAAGAACTGCTTTTTGGTTCTAACAAGTTTTTTATTAAGTATATTCAAGAAAAGAATTGTATTCTTTTTTCTTTTCTACATTGGGACTGAAAAAGTGAATTAATTTTTAGCATTCTTTTAAATATGTCTGCCTAATCATATGATTTATCTTTATTCTAGTGAGACTGTATAAATATGTAGATTTTAGCTTTAAAAAATATACAGAATTTTTATAACTATTTTTAGTAAACCTGAACATGTTTTCATGGGTTGTATTTTGTAGCCTTAAAACCCATGCAAGTCTTTCAAATTCTAGTACAGGTAAAACTGGGTTTTCTGAAAGTCTATACCTGTGTTTTTTTTTTTTTTTTTTTTGAGACAGAGTCTCACTATGTCGCCCTAGGTAGAGTTCTATGGCATCACAGCTCACTGCAAGCTCAAACTCTTGGGCTCAAGTGATTCTCTTGCCTCAGTCTCCCAAGTAGCTGGGACTACAGGTACCCGCCATAACGCCTGGCTATTTTTTGTTACAGTAGTCATTTTGGTTATCTGGCCCGGGTTGGGTTCAAACCTGCCACCTTCAATGTATGTGGCTGGCACCGTAACCACTGTGCTACGAGTGCTGAGCCAACACCTGTGTTTTAATCTCAAACTCTATCTATAGAGAAGTAATTTATTTTAAAATTATTTTTATTTCTGTGTGTGTACATAACTTCATGTATCAGCAGATCTTTCTGTGTGTCTGTAAAGCAACAGCTATAGTTGTAGGAACTAAGGATAAAACAGTGAAGACATTCTAGACCTAGATCAGGAGAAACAGATAAATGGCAAAGTAATTACAATACCCTGTGATAAGTGATAAGATAGGGAAAATTCAAGAACATGTAGAGGTATTAGGTCATTAAATATGAAATGTCTGATCTCTAATCAAGAGTTTAATTATATCTTAAATAAGAAGTGGTACAATTAATCAAAGTATGCACCTAAACTGTCAGGGTAGTTCTGCCATCTTAACAGTAGTTTGTGTATGCCAGCTGTGAGGAAGCCTGAAGAATGAGTGGCATTGAAATTGCAAAAGGTGTTTTCCACAGCTTATTGAGAATTGAATATTTTTCCTTGCAAAAAGTGGTGCAAAACTGGGAAAAAGTGGTAGTCAATTGGGGCAAGGTCTGGTGAATACAGTGGATAACAGGGTTTCCAAGTCCAGCTTTTGTAATTTGAGCAGAGTTGTTTGTCTTGCAAGAGGATTGGCTTGTCTCTGTTGATCAGTATTGGGTGCTTAATCGCAAACATCCTCATTATGTTGTCTAATTAATTGGTTGTATGAAGCTGTTGTGGATAATACCAGTGCTGGACCACCAAACAGATACCGTTAGCTTTTTTTTGATGAATATTTGAGTGTTTTGGACTGCATTTTTGGCAGTTTATCTTTATCCAGCCATTGAGTTAGCTGCTTGCAATTGTCAAAAAGACTCCATTTTTCATCACACATAAAAATATGGTGTGGAAATGGTTTGTCTTTAGGTTGTGACAGCGAAGAAAGGCAAGCTTTGAGATGATTTCTCTTCTGATTCTTCTTTGATTCATGCAGAACCTGTCTATCCAGCTTCATCACCTTCCTGATTTATTTCAAATTGTCCAATATTATTGGAATAGTAACATCGAACCTTACTGCTAATTCACAGATAGGTTGAGATGGATTTGCTTCTACTATAGGTTTCAACTCATCATTATCCACCTTGGTTTCAGGTCACCCATGTAGCCTTTTTAATACTAAAGTCACCAGAACAGAACTTCTGAAACCACTGACATATCATACATTAGCCACATTCTTCCCAGACACTTAATTTTGAACTGTCTATGCTGCATTGGTTTTACAATGGAACTCATACTCAAAAATAACACGAATTTTTGACTTATCCAGGTTTTCACAAAAATTGCTCTGAAAAAATTGGAAAGATAATCACAAGCTAAAAATGTGCATTTGAAAGAATGAGGATATACTTCATTTGATATTTATACAATAAATATCACAAATATTGTTGATATTTATACAACAATAAAACAAACAAGAGGTATCAAAGTGAAATGTCTGAGATATTAGCCATAAAAATTAGTTCTTAAAAGAAATCGGATATTTCTTATTTAATAACCTCATATCACCTATGCAGACTTGGAGGGATCAGGGGAGGCTTATGGGAAGAAGTGATATCTATGCTGAGGCATTAGCTGCAAGGTAGGTTGAGGTATAGAAAGTCCTCGGCCTAAGAAATGGCATTTGAAGAGTGCAGCCAAGTTCAACTTAGACATGTTTGGGCCATTGAAAAAAGTTGATTATCAGCAGAGTATAATATTAAAGGTGAAAGTAGTATGTGATGAAACTAGAGAGGTAAACAGAGTCCAGATCATGCAAATCACAAAGTATTAAGGAGTTTAGACTTTAAGAGCACTGGGAAGCCAGTGAAGGGCTTTAAGAATGGGAGCAATGTGATAAGACTTATTTTCTAGAGCCATCTCTGTGACTGCATTGTGAAGAATGAGAAAGGAAAGAAAGATAGTGGGTGGGTATATTGGCTAGGAACTTGCTGTGTCGATTTAGGTAAGAGGTGATGGTAGGTGGTAGCATACATCAGGGTACTGATAAAGGAATGAAAGTGAATGGATTCTAGACATACCGAGGAGGTAGAATGGATAGGCCCTTGGCCATCTCCTTGGTTTGGAGATGAGAGGATAGAAGTGCCTAGGGTGATACCTAGATTTTTAGCTTTGGCACCTAGATGGGTGGTGAAGTATTTCATTGAAATAGGAAGTGTGGAGAAAAACTGGTTTTGAGGGACGATTTCTGCTTTGGACATGTTTGATTTTGTCATGCTATAGGGGTCTAAGTAAATATATTCAGACCATAGTTAGGTACATATGTTTGTACCTCAGAAATATCTGTACTGAATGCAAAATTTTGGGAACCACTAGCATATATGGTAATTTAAACCATTGGAAAAGGTGAAAAAACCTAAGGGCCATCTGTGAAGTTAAGAATTAGCAACATTTAAGGAATGAACAGAAGAGATTCCATAAAGGATACTGAAAAGTAGCAGTCTTAGAGATGAAGGAGTACATGGGCTTAAAGAAGCCAAGAGAATGTCAAGAAGGAAGGGATGGTAAAAAAAAAAAGTATGTCATTGCTTTAGCAACGGGCCATTAGTGACCTCCATGAAGGCAGTTTCAATGGGGTTGGGGGGCAGAAGCCAGATTGTGATGGGTGATGGGGTTGAGGCTTGAGTCGGAGTTGAGAAAGTGGAGGCAACAGGAAGTGGAGATTCTTTCATGTAGTCTGCTTGGCAAAGAGTTGGTAGGAGTAGGATGGTAGCTAGAGGGGAAACTTAGGGTTCAGGAAAGTGGGTTTTGTTTTTATTTGAGGTGGTGATTTTGAAGGGGAATCAATCTGCATGTGTTTAAATGCTTTTAAGAAAGGGCCTGGAGAGAAGAAGGAGAAAGAGGAAAGCAAAAGAGAAAATGTGGAATTGTCAATAGAGGGAGATGTTCACAAAGCTTGGAAGAGATTAAATCAGACCCTCTGTGGAAGTACCAGCTTTGGGTAAGGGGCTGGTTGGAGAAAACCTCTTTTGTACTAGGAGACAAAGGAGAAGATGTAAATGTGGTATAAGTATGTTCTGAATATTCACAAGTGGGAGCGAATACTTCCTTTTTTATTTTCTTTCCAAAGTAGAAGATGGGCTCATTTGCTAGTGAAAAGTGAGATCCTGTGTCAGAGTTTAGAAGAAAGGGTAGAGAGTTTGAAATAGCTGCTATTTCAGATGTCTGTTTGGTTTTTGGCACAGATAGGTGCTCAATAACTATTGACCAAATAAGTTGAATGAATGTGTGAATGCCGTGGCGAGTGTGAGAGCTCTTTAGGAAAACAAAGATTTTGAAAGCAGCGGTTGGACGATCATGATTTTGAACTTTTAATAATTACGTTTATGTTTTATGTTAGGGAATCGTATTTGGGGAAAAGACCTGAAGAGTGTACAGCTGTGCCATGTAGCATGGTCTGCAGATAGTAAAATCTTACTTTTTGGAATGGCAAATGGGGAAATACACATTTATGATAATCAAGGGAATTTTATAGTGAGTATATGTATTTACTGGTTTTATTTATATAATCTTATGTGATAATTTTATATGTCATTCAGATGTGTATACACATTTATTTGTTATGATGACTTATATAATCCGAGTCTTCAATTCAGGTTTTTTCTTTTTTTTAATCATCTAAATTCTTTTTTAATTACAAAAATGTCTTGGTTTCTTCAGGGCAAATTAATGTAACATATTAGGATATAGCTTTTAGTTCTGATTTTCTGGTAGCTGGAAAGGACAAGATGTCCGTGCATTGAAAAAGAGGAATAAAGAGTAGGATAATGTACAGTTTAGGCTTTCTAAGTGTCTTCTAGGACCTGAAGCCAAAGTTTATATGCAGTTACCAAAGATATTTTTTTAGCAAGCTACAAAAAGTTCTTTATAAAAAAGAATGGGACGCTGGCCCCATATGCTGGAGGTGGTGGGTTCAAAACCCAGCCCCCAGCCAAAAAGTACTTAAAAAAAAAAAAAGGGAGACTTAACTAGTAAGGGAGAAAAATCAATTCTTGGAAAAAAGGATAATTATAATAATCCAATAACTGGTTGAAGTGAAATAGCTAACTTTTGTGTGATACTTTGGTATTTTCAAAGTACTTTTATATACTTCTTTTCATTGGGTCTCATAAAAACTCCACAAGTGTCTTTTTATCCTCATTTTACATGTGGGAAAAATGGAGACCTCAGTGAGGGGATTTGTCCAAGGTAGGTATACTTGTAAGTGATTAAGCTTGCATTAATCTGATTTTTGAATTTAATTTTCAGTGTCCTTTCTTTGATATTCTATTCATACTGGTAGGTTTTAAAATGGAAAACATTGAATAACATAACCCATTTTATTTAGATGAAAATGAAACTGAATTGTTTGGTGAATGTCACTGGAGCCATAAGTATTGCTGGAATTCATTGGTACCATGGCACAGAAGGCTACGTGGAGCCTGACTGCCCTTGTCTTGCTATTTGTTTTGATAATGGAAGATGCCAAATAATGAGACATGAGACTGACCAAAGTAAGTATTTTCTGTTTTTTATAAATGTGGAAAATTAAAAAAAACTAAAAATTGTTCTTAAGGTTATAATGTTCTCTAGTGTAAATATTTTCTCACAATTACCCCATTTTTCTTTTCTTTTTTTTTTATTAGATCCAGTTTTGATTGATACTGGCATGTTTGTAGTAGGTATACAGTGGAACCACATTGGCAGCGTGTTAGCTGTGGCGGGTTCCCAGAAGGTGTTCATGCAGGATAAAGATGTAAACACTGTGCAGTTTTACACTCCATTTGGTGAGGTAAGTGTCTTAAAGTTTTATCTCTTTCCATTGAAGTGTGCAGTGCGTAGGGTAGGGGAGAAAAGAATGGAGGGACCTGTCCATTTCTTTATATACTTGTCACATTTTCTTTCAGGGACATTTTGAGTAATGATGAAATATCAAGTGTATGTTTCAATAACATCTTTTTTTTTTTAAAATAACATCTTTATGTTATATTTATATTATATTTTACCATACAGTTTATTTTATAATCTTAAAATTTTTAATTATAAATAAAATGTTACAATTTTGTACATATAGAAAAGCAGAAGTTTGACATAAGAAATCTTAGAAGAGTTAAAGTTATTTAGAATATTTCCTCCATAATCTGAATGTGTGTCTCTTTTCATAGCTGGTTTTTAAATAATTTTTAGCATAATTTAGTTGTTTCAGATAAAATTTTCTGATTTTTAATGTGATATTTTAAATGGGCTTAGATATTAAATGTACATATCTATCTGTCCTTCCTCCAAACTTCTGTTTTAATTTGTTACAGAGTAATTATTTGCAGAAAACTTGTATAAATAATTCATCTTAGGTGATACTACATTAAAATATAAGCATTGGTTTCATAAATTGACATATAGGTATTATCCTTCTCAATAGTATTATTAATAAATTTAATTTTAAAAGAAAATTTTCTGAAGTATCATTGGAAAATATCAAGTAGGAGAATTAATATTAATATTTGAATTTTAAATAATTTTGGAAGCTTATCAATAACCAAGCTTCATATATTTTTGCATATCTTATTTTCTGACCCTAAACTATATTTTGTTCCTTTTGGATGCTCTGTTGGTTTTTATAAATTCACTAATGACTACAATAGTATTTTTGGCTGCATAAAAGACTGCACTAGTTGTGTTAATATTTTAATAGTAATATTTTTATGTATTATAATAATTTCTGTAAAGGTAAGAAATGGTGTTGTCTGATACTTTAAAATCAGTATCTATATTGTTATCTAGGAGAATGTAATGTAGACAGTAGGTGCTCTCCATACATTGTCAGCCAACATTTCTGGGAGTTGTAAAAGCTAAGAAAAACCAAGGGCATAATTTTCAAGATTCCTAAATAATTAAAAATATGAATTTTATTTATTTTATGTTTATAGCCTGCTTTTTAATTCATATTCTTTATTGTTTATTTTTGTTGGTCACCATTGGTTTACTTGCTATTATGTTGTTTTATCTGTTTATTTTCATTACTCTAGCCTTCTCCAAGTAGAAAAACGTGTGTTCTAAAGCCTGTTTGTTGTATCTTACAAACCATTGTGTTAAGTGTTAGACTGAAAACCGTAAGAGGGTTTTGGTCCAGCTATATAATTAAAAGGATCTGGGGTGGTGCCTGTGGCTCAAAGGAGTAGGGCGCTGGCCCCATATACCGAAGGTGGTGGGTTCAAACCCAGCCCCGGCTATAAACTGCAAAATAAAATAAAATAAAATAAAAGGATCTGGCATAGTTCCTCAGGGTATATTAATTAGTTAATTTTTTTTTGAGAGAGTGAATATTTGGGGAATTTAATTTTGGATCTATGTTATTGTTAAGATAGGTAAGATAACTTGGAAGGAAGTTAGTTAAGATTTAAACTTATGGAAACCTCAGTGAAGAATTTGCTTTTGATTCCGAGGGCTAAGATCTCCTGGGTTTTGCATTATGGTCTTCACTGGGTTGGAGATAACAGATTATAGGGTTTGTAGTTAGGTTGGCCTAGCTTTGAATTCCATTTCCATAGTGTCGTTTGACTTAGATAAGTTATTTCACCCTTGAGATTGAATTTACTTATTTTCTGAAGTATTAGTAATAGGTCATGGAGCTATTGTAAAGTTAAAGGGCACAACAATAAGGACATGCTTACGGCAGTGCCTGGCACTTACATAGGGAATGCTTACTACAAGTCGGTTTTCTTTCCTTGCTCCTGCCACTACCTGGCTGGTTTGTAGTTAGGACAGCTTTATTCTGTTCTCACTGTGGATGGGTCAATTCCAAGACTACTGTGTGAGAGCTTGCTTGTTCCCCTTTGGTCTCATATAGGCAGGAAGACAGATTGGACCGTCCTAGGTTAAAACTTTTGTTTCTTTCATTAGTTTCCCTGGCAAAATGGAGTTTAATACATTTGTCTTACTCTGTTACCTGCTACAATAATATAATAGCAGACTAGGTAATTTATAATGAATGGAAATTTGTCTCACAGTTCTGGAGGCTGAGAAGTCCAATATCAGGCGGTGGCATCTGGTGGAGGCCTTTTTCCTTTGTCATCAGATGGTAGAAGGCAGAGGGCAAAGAGAGGACAATATGGAGACAAGAAGGGACTGAACTTGCTCTTTCATAATGGCAGCAATCCCATCTAATCCCCTTTTAAAGATTCCTCCTCTTAATATTGTTATAGTGGCAATTAAATTTCAATGTGAATGTTGGAGGGGACAAATTGAATTCAAACTCAGGTCTACCCCACTCCAAAACCACCACACCTGCCTCTGCCTGGCTGAGGGATGCATGCCAACTTCCTTTCAAAGCCTGCATTCACCAGTGCTGCTGAAGGCTGCAGATTTACTTCAAAGCTAGGAGATTTATGCAGCGAATTTCTATTAGGACTAATGGAAGAATAAAAGGCCATTTTTTTTTTTTTTGAGACAGAGCCTCAAGCTATCCCCCTGGGTAGAGTGCCATGGCATCACAGCTCACAGCAACCTCCAACTCCTGGGCTGAAGTGAGTCTCCTGCCTCTGCCTCCCAAGTAGCTGGGACCACTGGTGCCCACCACAACGCCTGGCCATTTTTTGGTTGCAGCCATCATTGTTGTTTGGTAGGCCTGGGCTGGGGATTCGAACCCGCCACCTTAGGTGTACATGGCTGGCGCCTTAGCCGATTGAGCCATAGATGCCGAGCCCCATTTTTCTTATAATTAGAAGAAAGCAACCTTTAATTTGACTTAGAACATACCTACTTAAGAACAAAGGATCCTAGTACATTTCATTGAAATTCTTAGGATTATATTGTTCTGTCAAATGAGCAGTGTAGATTTTGTGGCTACATTAAGAAAGTGTATTCATTGATTCATTCATCAATTCAAAATGTACTGTCATAATATATGAAAAAACTAATTTGAATGTATAGTACATTTATTTACCTTTTTTTTTTTGAGACAGAGTCTCACTCTGTTGCCTGGGTAAAGTACAGTGGAGTCATAGCTCACAGCAACTTCAAACTCCTGGGTTCCAGTGATCCTCTTGCCTCAGCCTCCCCAGAAGCTGGGACTACAGGCACTTGCCACAATGCGTGGCTAGTTTTTTTATTTTTAGTAGAGATAGGGTCTTGCTCTTGTTCAGGTTGGTCTCAAACTCCTGAGCTCAGGCGATCCACCTGTCTTGGCCTCCCAAAGTGCTAGGATTACAGGTATAAGCCACTGTATCTGGCCGTACATTTATTTACTTAACAGGTATTTGTTGGTTACTGTTTACCAAGTAAGCTATTATGGGATAGCAAAATAAATATAATATGATGCAGTTAGTGCTCCCTTTTAATTCTCTGAACTGTAGAGGTAAGGAAGAAGGCAGAACTTAACAGGGAAGTAATATTTGAGTTGTATCTTGAAGGATGAAAGTCCAGGAGAGCAAGGACCACTACAGATAGAGGAGATGTGGAGGAAAAGAGAGGAGGAGTTCAGGCAAAAGGGATATTATATGGGCTAAAGCTAAGGAGGTACAGTGGTTCATTCATCAGCAGGTATATAGTAATTGTAGTTAAATAGCGGGCCATTAAGCCAAAGAATAGACAAGATGGGAAAAAGGCATTGTGTGCCATACTAAATGAAGAATGTGATGGTGTGGGAACTATTGATTCTTTACAAATTATTAAACCTTTTATAAAGCAAGGTAGGATGTTATCAGATTTGTGTTCCAGAAAGATAATTGTGACAGTGTAGTAGAGACTGAATTGAGGGCATGAGTAGAGGATGAGAATGAGAGAAGAGATGAAAGGTAAGAATTGAAGTTAGGAGGTTAATACTATATATAGTTCAGTTAAGAAAAAGGGTAATTGCCAGGCACAGTAGTACATGCCTATGGTCCCAGCTACTTGGGAGGCTGAGGCAGGAGGATTGCTTGAGCCCAGGAGTACTGGGCTATAGTGTGCTTGTGCCAATCAAGTGTTCAGACTAAGTTTTTCATCAATATGGTGACCTCCCAAGAATGGGGGGACTACCAGGTTGCTCAAGGAGGAGTTAACTAGCCCTGAACCAGGTGCTGAAAAACCAGGTGAACCAGACCACGTCAGAACTTCTGTGCTGATTAGTAGTGGGATCACACCTGTGAGTAGCCACCACACTCCAACCTGGGCAACATAGAGAGACACTCCCTGTCTTGAAAAAAAATAATAATAACTGTAGAGAGTGAAAGGAGAAAAAGCAACAGGACTTGGTGACTAGTTGGTTGTATAGGGATGGAAGTGAAGCAAGCCTTCAGGAATGAGTTTACTAATATAATATTTCATTGATTATAAAGTATAATTTTTTACAACTCTAAAATTGGGATGCATTTTGTAATTAAAATGATCATATTTGGTTAGTAGTGTTTTTTTTCCTTTCCTTAGCTATACTTAAAAATAAAGATATGTATTTTAATCTGTGGTATCTTAAATTTGATATTGAATTTTTTTGAATATACTTTATCACTTTCTCTTATCATATGCATGTTTTTCATTATAAAAATTCAAGGAAAATATTTTAAAATAAGTAACTTTTTACAAACTAATTTTCCTATCACTTTTGATCTCTGTTAAGTGATTAGTGCTAATTTATTTGTATTTAAATTAATAGATACTTTAGGTTAAATATAATTTTTTTTTCAGCACCTAGGTACTTTGAAAGTTCCTGGAAAGCAAATGTCTGGACTGTCTTGGGAAGGAGGTGGACTGAAAATTGCCTTAGCTGTTGATTCCTTTATATATTTTGCAAATATTCGACCTAATTATAAGGTGAGTATTAAGAGCATTAGTAAAATAAAATGTTTCTTACTAAATAACTTTGTTAGAGCTTAAAGTATATTCAGATGTTTTGTTTTAGAAGCCAGCAAAAAGAAGGCTTTTTTATGTGAAGACCTTAGAACTAGTAAACTTTTCTATAATATTATGTGTAGTTAGTACTCATAAGTCAGGGTCTCATCAGGAAACAGATGGCACACTCAGAGGAATAATAAGAGAGATTGATAAAGGGCTTATTACAGAGGTGTGGCAAGAGTTAAGGGAAGTACCCAAGGATTAGCAGCAGTGACAAACTGTCACCACCAGCCCTGGGCCTGAAGGGGCAAGGCAAAGGTAGTAAGATTCCTGGAACCCCCAAGAGCTGTGGATTTAGTAGCAAATACAATCTTAATAATAATTGACGTTGAATATTGATTTATTCAAAGTTACATATAAATATAGAGGGAGAGTTAGAAGGGAAACTGTATATAAGTTGTATAATCAATAGATAATGTGATGTGCAGATAAATACCAGAATAGTTACAGCTAAAACAGTTGTATTCCAATCAGCTATTCCTGATTGGAAATTGGGCCAGGGTGTCTGCATATATATATTTTTTTTTCTGTGAGTGTGTTTTCTGGGACAGAATCTCACTTAGTCACTGTGGGGTTGAGTACCATGGTGTTATAGCTCACAGCAACCTCCAACTCTTGGGTTCAAGTGGTTCTCTTGCCTCAGCCTCCTGAGTAGCTGGGACTACAGGCGCCTGCCCCAACACCTGGCTATTTTTTAGAGATGGGATGCCTTTCTTGCTCAGGCTGTTGTCAAATTCCTGGGTTAAAGCAATCCGCCTGCCTCTTTTGTAAGCGAGCCCATGTGAAGAGTAAAGAAACCAGAGTGGGAATGTGGGGAATGAGAAAATAAGATGCACGAGAGACAAAGATCACACAAGAGCTAAAAGTGATGGGGTTGGAAGGTCTGGCGCAGCTGATGACTGCAGCCAGTACGAAATGTATGAACAGCTTTATTTATGTAGTACCTAAACAAGGTTGCTTATACTAACAGTGTTGCAAATCAGAAAGGAAAGGGAGTGGGAATATTTTCATCTTAACAAGGTTGAGGGGAAGTAATGGTACATGGGAAAAGATCAACTTTCGGGAGAGAAGGCTATGTGCTTTCTGGGAGTGGCAGCAAGGAAGGGAGGAGAAGCAGTTTGGGGGTCATTTCTTGAATGCACCTCCCAGGTTGTGGGGGTCTTGCCACCTCACAATCCATACTCCACACTCCTTGGCCTCCAGTGCATTTTGTTTTTGTTTGTTTTAAAAAAGCCATGTAAAAATTATTTGCCTATAAACTATGTGCATATGTTACTCTGATAAAAGCAAATATAAAAATATGGATGGAGGAAAAGGCAAAGCAACTTTTTTTTTTTTTTTTGAGACAGAGTCTCATTCTGTTGCCTAGGCTAGAATACTGTGATGTCAGCTTAATTCACACTTCAAACTCCTGGGTTCAAACAATTCTCCTGCCTCAGCCTCCTGAGAAGCTGGGACTACAAACGCCTGCCATGGGTTCCTGGCTAATTTTTATGTTTTTAGTAGAGACTGGGTCTCGCTCTTGCTTAGGCTGGTCTTGAACTCCTGAGCTCAGACCCTCCTGCTTTGGCCACCCAGAGATTACAGGTGTGAGCCACTGTACCTGGCCCGAAGCAACTATTTGTGATTTTTTGGTGTTGGGGGCCCAGAATTTACACTTTTGGCAAGGATCACTCTCCCATTGTTCCCCACAGCAGTTATGATTAGCTATTGAAATTTTTTACCATTGAAGCTTAAATCTTACAAATTAAAATAAGTTAGACAAACTGAATTTATTTTTACAGCATATTCTTTATTTTATAAGTATCTGTATTACTTTAAAATGTTTTTGTTATTTTAGTGAGATTAGACATTAAGTTGAAGGTTGAATCCTGCATTTTATTTCTGAAAAAATGTTTTATTTGCTTAGTATGTATAAATCACATATCTTCAATATTTCTAGAATAAATGTAAAATGATATGATTTTTCTTTCCCAGTGCTCAATATTCTTCCTTTTCTCTCTTCTTTTCCTCCTTCCTTCTTTCCTCCTTCCATCCTTTCTTCCTAGTGGGGTTATTGCTCAAATACTGTAGTTTATGCATATACCAGACCTGATCGTCCAGAGTACTGTGTTGTCTTTTGGGATACAAAAAACAATGAGAAATATGTTAAATATGTGAAGAGTCTCATTTCCATTACTACCTTTGGTGATTTTTGCATTTTGGCTACAAAAGCTGATGAGAATCATCCTCAGGTAAGGGTTCCTTCATATCTTGAGATGTGGATGGGTTAACTACTTGGCAGAATAGGGATAAAGCTATCTACTTTGTAAAACATGTCTATACTGGCAAGTACAGCAAAATATTTGGTCTATTGGCCATGTCTGTCTACACTTGTTTTGGAAACCTTTGTAACTACATTGATTCTGTGTCCCTGGATTTTTTTTTTTTCTCTAATCAGCTAACCATTGGCAGTTTTTATTGAACAGTTCAGTACTGAAACTTTTTGTCTCTGAAATACTCCTGTATATTTAAAATACCACAGTCCCTTTCAAATTTAAAATTCTGTTAGCAAAAATGAATATTTAGATACTCAGTATGTAATCCTGAAGAACTTATGTAACAATGAACACTTAAAACAGTTGGGTAGCTTTTGTCCTTGAGAAATACACTTTTATTTGGAGTTGTAGTGCTTTAAGAATCAATGTGTCATAGCATAAAATAAATTATATAATTGTATGTCCTAAAAGTATACTAACAATTTAAATATTTGCAGAAGTCTATAAATATTTCAACAAAGGACTACCAATATCTGACTGTCTTATAAAATTATTTCATTCCATTACAAAGTATAGAGTTTTTGGTTAAAGATGACCATATGTACAACCACATTTGACTTTGTTCTGAAATTTGCTAAAAGAACAGAAAAGGTATTTTTTTAAAAAGTCATAAGCCCATAGGGACCAAAAAGAGAAAGGAAATGGTAACGAAATTTTGTGGGTTAGAGAGTAAGTGGATTAGTAGTAATTACCTTAGCAGACCTAAGAAAGCTAACTCATAAGCCATTCATGGAGAAAACGAAGAGGTAAGCAGTGTATATCACAGAATCCTAAAGAGAGACAGGACTGGGGGGGTACTTGGTGGGGGAAGCTAACAAACATAAAAGCAATTTCCTGCACCAGAGATTATGCAGGAAAGAGAAAACTTAAAAAAAAAAGACATAAATAAGTAGATCCCAGATCTCTTCCCCTCCTTTGACCCTACAGGCAGCTGTCCTTCTACCAGCTATTAAGACCGGGGTGTACTCTCTGAAGAGGAGGATCAAAAAGTCCCCATGCAGAAGGGCACCAAGCATAGTTGAGGGTAGGGGATTTCTGCTGAAAACAAGACAATTAAAATTTGCTGCCCAATTTCCTCTGAGTGTTCTTTTTCCATTTGGTTTCCAGAACAGTGGCAGCCAAGCATTGAGCTTTGAGATGAGATTAGATTGAGTCTTTTTGGGACAAGACCTGTTCAAGAGAACAGACCTTTAAAGAGACTGAGATTGGAAGTCCCCAGGGAAGCAGCCTTGCCCATCTCCTTAAAGTAAAGATGCTCCAAACAGCTTTTTAGTGTCTCACTCTTAAGCATAAGCAGATAGACAAAGATTGTCAGACGTTTGCAGGAAGCATGCAATATAACAGGCAGACACCAAAAGTAATGCCAAGTAGAAGAGGGATGGAAATGTGCCCTTGTGTGGTGGGTGTCCGTGTAGTATAAGAAAGTTGAATACTTACCTTTCATAGTGGGATAATGCAGTAAGTTGACATAAAACAAGAAGTACTGTAAACATTTAATTTAAATTTGTAGAGGTAAACAGCAAAGAATGAGTTAAAGGGAGTAGGAAATGAAAAGTTGAGGGGGGATTGCCATTTTTAGTAAGAAGTTGTAGAATTATTTGTTTCTTGAAACTATGAGCATAAAATGTATAATTGAAAAGTAAGTTTAAGAATAGGATTTATTTCTGATATTTTTTAGCAATAAAGTAGCTTATTTTAAGTACTGGAAGGGGAAATTATGATAGTTTTAGTATAGATTTTATCATTTATCTTATATTTATGAAATTATTGAGTAAGTTTTGAGATGTTGAAAAAAGGAGAACTCTATATGTAAATAGTATACAGAGAATTGGTTTATTGGAAATTGTTATTTTAGTCGGGAAAACATCTATAATAGTGTTCTTAGTAGAAGATAAAGAAAGGTGACTAATCGTAAGAATGAAAATCACCTTTAAACAATGTGATGTGAAATGTGCATCATGCTTGATTATTTTCCTAATATTAGTCATTGATAATTCTTTGTACATAAGTCATTTTGACCATATTGGATCATGTCTTTTTTGAATTAACTATTTTTTCCCTAAATTTCTCATGTCATTTATATATTGCTTCAAAGGAGGAGAATGAGATGGAGACATTTGGAGCAATGGTAACAAATTAACTTAGCTCTTTCATAGCTGGCTATAGGATTAAAAATGAATTATGAGATTATAGCTGATCAGAAACTTGAGGAGTTCATAAATGGTGAAAAGTAGCCAATTGCTTGTGTTTCTTAAGCATCTTTTTAAAGATCCCTGTGTTCCATTACATTGAGAAATCTGCCTTGGTTTAATTTTAATTCATGTTTATTTATATTTAATGATCATCTTTTTGTCTGCTATTCTTTGCACCTAAAAATTTTATCAGTTCTTTCTCAGCTAGTCATACTTGAAAGAGAGATGAGCATGATACATGTTAAGTGTGTTCTTTTTATTACTCATAAGCAGGAGCTCTGATACTCTTTTCATTTGTTCACAGTTTGTGCTAGTTCTTTGTAATTCTATTGGCACACCCTTGGATCCCAAATACATTGATATTGGTAAGCAAATATTAATTAATATTTATTCCCTCTCCAATCAAGTTTTATTTGGAACGCTAATTTAAAGACCTAACAATGGTATTTATTAATTAGAGTGATGTTCTCTATAATGAAGACGACCTTACTTGCTGATTTGTCAGATCCATACCAGTGTGTGTCTGTTATCATGGTAGAATTATTAATAATGCCCCCTTTCACTTTCAAATAGCGTTCTGGTTTATACAATAAATTATAAGGTTATTCTGTCTAAAAATCACTATAATGTTGTAAATGCTACACTGCCATGATTTCCTTTAAATCGGAAATACAATTATAAGGGAATTGGCATGCAATCTAATGATTAGTACATAATAAATTGAGGATTATAGAAAGAATTTTGCTATTAAACCACTTTTATTTTTAATAAACTGCCTGTAAATACCTCTCTTCCATAAAAACACTTTAGCTGCTTATAAAAGTTAGTTTGCCTTTTCCAGATTTTTCTCATGAAATCAGTCTATTAATAGGGATAGCTTTAAAAATTCTAGACGTTTTGTTTTCAGAGAACATTTGTTACTTTAGATTTACCATTCCCTATATCCAATAACTAGGAAAGCAATCCATAAAACATTCCAAATCTTATCCTAAGTGGATTGTTAAAAATCATTAACAAATATTTTGTTGGCATTTCACTGTAACTTCCAAAAGTAATGGTTTTCTTTTAAAGTTTATGATAGTGTAGGTGTTTTGGATATGGTATTACAAAAAGTACTAAATTTAACAAGTTAAAAACCTACTGAATTATTTTCTGAGCCTGAGAATTAGTCTCCCACCCCCATTAGGTATTTAGTCAAAACAATCAAATGTTAATGTCTACTTTCTAAGTGTTTGTATTTTGCTAAGATCTTTGAGTAAGTGTGACAAATGACAGCCTCAAAGACTTTATATTCTGGCTTAGGGTCTTGGTAACCCACCCCCTCTGATATAGTGAAACATTTCAACTTCATTTCTTACATTCATTGCTATATAGGCATGTTTTACATCTGGACATATTTATATACATACCTACAAATGTTAATTTTTTTCATAAGATGCTTAGCTTAAAATTATTACAGACTCTTGTCACATGAATATCTTTTACTTATTAGATTCATAATAGTCTAAAAGGGATAAATTCTGTCATTCTTCAGATTATATGCTTTTTCTTTCAATATCAACAGTTTTAACGCAGATTATAATGATTATAGGGTTAGCTTCAAAGTAATTTTTATCACAGGTAGACTATTTTTTTAAAATAAAGCTAAATGTAAATCTTTCCCTTTCATAAAATGGCAAATACTTGAGGGCATGATTACTTATATTTTTGAGTCTGAAAACTTCTGTTTTTTTTGCAGTCTCCCTGGCTGAAATTTTAACAAACAGTTCTTTCATTGGTCTGTTGCAAACACAGCCAAAGACTCAACATTTTTATTTCATACATATCCTGTAAAATTCCTTTTTTAAGCCTCTCTGCCAAATTTTCATGAGTACTGGAGGCTAAAACAAGAAAAGTATACTGGTGATGTTTTATTTAATATTATTTTTGTTTTGCCACTTACTACCTATTCTTCCTCTTGACAATTTCTTTAGAAACCTTTAAAAAGAACTTTATATATTATTATAGAAGTTTATGAGTGGGACTCTTGTACTCTACACATAGGAGTCAGCTACCCTTTTTGGTGTTCTTGTGTCTAGCCCTTACAATACCTTTGATGTACTTCTATCCAAACTATTTATCATTCTGCCCTATGATTATCGATTTCCTCGTCTGTCTTCCCCTCCAGATTTTGAACTCCTTAAAGATCTGTGTCTAACTAATTTCCATATTGCCATGACCTAACACTGTGCTTAGCCTATAATAAAATATTTATTGAATGGATAGCAAATATTTATCTTCTATTATGTAAATAAAAAAATGATAATCATATTTTCTCCAATTTTAATATCAGGTATATCCAGATTAAGTAGAATGATTTTGAAGTATTTCTTCTTTTTCTATTGTCTATAAGATTTGGCATGATCTGTTTTTTGAAATTATCTTTTACTTTTATTTATAAATATT
>CAUYQV010036436.1:0-10238 GCA_963574575.1 Galagoides demidoff | reverse complement strand
CTGTGGTCCCAGCTACTTGGGAGGCGGAGGCAGGAGACTCGCTTGAGCCCAGGAGTTGGAGGTTGCTATGAGCTGTGATGCCATGGCACTCTACCCAGGGGGATAGCTTGAGGCTCTGTCTCAAAAAAAAAAAAAAAAATAATGGTCGGGCATTGTGGCGGGCGCCCGTAGTCCCAGCTACTTGGGAGGCTGAGGCAGGAGACTCGCTTAAGCCCAGGAGTTGGAGGTTGCTGTGAGATGTGATGCCATGGCACTCTACCCAGGGGGATAGCTTGAGGCTCCGTCTCAAAAAATAAAAAATAAAAAAGAGGGTAAATTTCAAGCTGATAAACTAGTAACAGTAATCACAAACATTACAAAAGTACGTAAATCTGCCAGCTTAACAAAGCTATTCTGTGTTACACACCATATCTTTATCCTTGGAGTGACTTAAAACACAAATGCAAAATTTAAATTATGAATTCTAAGCAGCACCTTCTATTAATAAATCTAAAAGGCATTTGAAGCTTTGTATAATTTCTCCAAGAACTATTTTAATACTGTTCAAATATTTTCAGGAAAATAAATTACCAGTATAGCAGGAGTAGTTAGCTGATTGAACAAATCACCACCTGGGTCAGTTTGCAAGATTTGTTAACAAGAGAACAAAATGCAGCATTAGAGAAGTGCCAGAAGTTTCCAGCTTTTTTTCTAATGAGAAAACAACAAAAGGATACAAAGTTCACTGAAAAATAAACAGTTACCATAAAGGGGTTTAAGCAGATACAATCCCCATTCCCTTAGAAAATAGTGGCTAATGAACGTAGAAAGTAGAGAAGCAAATCTCCCTGTTACTGGTGTTGGCAGCAAGAAAGTCAAAACTGGACCCAGCTTATCAGTCGAATGAAATTGAGCATGCATAGGGTGGGATGGCCATATGCCTCTGATTATCAATATGGTCTCATTCAGTATGTAATAAAGACATCCCCTATCATCAGCTCAGTAAATCACCCCTTTAGTCTAGTCAGACCTGTGCCTTAAAAACACACAGACCCTTTCCTTATAGATACTACAGATACTCTGCCAACTGAGTAAGGGCCACCCCTTACTCACCAGGTTTCTGATCAGGCTCAGGCCAGGACTTGCGCAGAACATGGACAGTGGACCCAGGCTGAATGCCATAGAAGTCAAGTGTCTGGTCATCTTTTAGCTTCCGGCCACAGTAGATCAGATCTACAAAAAGAATTGTCTATTTAGGCTCAGCACCTGTAGGTCAAGCGGCTAAGGTGCCTGCCACATACACCAGAGGGGGCGGGTTCCAATCCACCTCGGGCCTGCCAAACAACAATGACAACTACAACCAAAAAACAGCCAGACATTGTGACAGGCACTTGGAGTCCCAGCTACTTGGGAGGCTGAGGCAAGACAATCACTTAAGCCCAGGAGCTGGAGGTTGTGAGCTGTGATACTACAGCACTCTACCCAAGGCAACAGCTTGAGGTTCTGTCTCAAAAAAAATAATAATAATAATTGTCCATTTATATTTTGCACCTTAAAACAATCTGGATGATTTCTGTCCCCTGAGAACTTTATTTTCATTGGACAGATAACTGGCGAATGATATGCTTTCAAAGATAATATATAATAAGTACATTTTAACAATAATTGTCAGCAAGAGGCAGCACCTGTGGCTCAAAGGAGTAGGGCACCGGCCCCATATGCCGGAGGTGGTGGGTTCAAACCCAGCCCCGGCCAAAAACTGCAAAATAATAATAATAATAATAATAATTGTCAGCAATTACAAACTCATAAATAGATTTATACAGAATCTATCTGCAGAAAGGCTCTGGAGCTTAACAATGTAGAGACTGCTTGATTTAAATAAATAGAAAAATGCAACAACAAAAAAGGATTAACCCAATCCAAGTATGACTAAAAACACCTGTCAGTCAGATTCCTTAGCTATTATAAATTACCCTTTATTATATTTAAGTTCCTACTTTCTTAACCTGGACTACCCCTGCCATCTTTATTTTTTTTTTAACTGCCATTGCTCTAATCAGCCAAACTAAAATCCTTCTAATCATCCCTTAAATCCATCTCAAATGTCATATACTGAAGAGCCTCCCCTGACTGACCCCTTTTTCCCTAGCCCACCCCAGATTATTACTCTTTCACAGAAAGAATTCAACGTCACAGTTAAAGAATTCTGTGATAGGCTTGGCGCCTGTGGCTCAAGTGGCTAAGGCACCAGCCACATACACCTAAGGTGGCGGGTTCAAATCCAACCCGGGCCTACCAAAACAACAATGATGGCTATAACCAAAAAAAATAGCCAGGCATTGCGGTAGGCGCCTGTGATCCCAGCTACATGGGAGGCTGAGGCAGGAGACTCACTTGAGCCCAGGAGTTGGAGGTTGCTATGAGCTGTGATGCTACAGCACTCTACCCAGGGGGATAGCTTGAGGCTCTGTCTCAGAAAAAAAAAAAAAAAGAATTTTGTGATAAAGTAGTTCTGCATAAAACATGAATAAAACAGCAATCACTAGTTTTATCCTATGATTTGTGTTTCTATTTAGGCAACACTCACTTCCCTAGAGTGTTAACAAAAATCCCAAGCCTTTAATTTACTCTTATAATTCCAGAAGTAACCTCCCCCAAAAGAGATCAGAGCAGCAACCCAACCCCAGTCCAGAGAGACTCACCAATCAGCTCAGGGTCTGGAACAGACTCCTGGAGTTTGCCAGCAATAAGCTGCTTCAGAAATGAAATACTATAGCCCCCTAGTGAGTATTCACCCAGTTCTGTCTCTGGCAAGCGAAGAATAGACTTTGGAGCTAGTGGCTGGTCAGCCAGCTTCACCGCCAGGTGCCAGTCTGAGAGAGACATCCTCTCTCTTTCGCGCTCTCTCTTTTTCCCTGTAAAAGAACAAAGCTTCAGTGGTTAAAATACAGACCACCACCCTAACCCACCCCCAGCTACCGAATGACAGACAAATTAGTATTATACTGTTAGAGAAGCAGAGCAGGCAGCATCAGGAGACCAGCACTAGAATCTGGGGTCCTCTCTTTACTCATTCTGTGATGATAGCTCTCTAGGCCCCAGTTTCTGCATCTTTAAAATGGACATAAAAACAAAATCCAACCTAATAGGAATGTTGCACAATTCAAATGAGATACCCAACTTTCCCTTGTTTACAATTTTATTGCCACTCCTTATGTACAATTTTCTTCATCTACTTTTGCTTGAACTTTATTAACAAGTTCCCTGCCCCTTACCTCTCCCTATCAAAGATCTACACTGCCACCTAACTCATCATTCTAAAACACCGATCTGATCAAGTTACTTCTCTGCTTAGAACTTCTCCAGTGGCTCCAAGCCATATGAGTTAAGTCTAAACTTTATAGCCTTGCTTACAAAATCACTAACCTTCTACCCCCCTGCCAGCTTCCCTCCAGAAAAGAGTCCTACCCAACTGAGCCCCATAACATGTAAATATACCCCATTAAGCCTCCATTCATAACAAAGCTCTCCCCCTTTTTAAACCTCTGTTCATCTGCTAACTCTGTAATTTCCCTTCTCTTTTTCACCTCTTGACAAACTACCAAGACCAACCCAAATTCAACCACCTCTGTCCCTCTCTTTCCTCTGTTGTTCCCATAACTCCTTAGGGCAAATATATATTTACTTCTCAGGCTCTTCCTCCATCCAACTCAACTCTTGAAGTCCCCTGAAAACAAATTTTTCACCTTTCTTGTCCCCCTGCCTGGCATTTATGAATGCCCAGGAAACTTAATCAGACACTCTGAATGTGGCAGAATCTTGCAAAGACAAGTTCTTGTAAAATACAGTAGTCATTATTATTGCTTCCAAAGAGGACTCTTGCAGCAAAGAGGGGAGAAAAAACTGTGAAGGTGCCTAGCTGACATTATTGTATCCTCAAGGTACCTTCCCCTCCAAGTTTAAGACTGGGGAAGGAGGCTCCGCGCCTGTGGCTCAATCGGCTAAGGCGCCAGCCACATACACCTAAGGTGGCAGGTTCGAATCCCCAGCCCGGGCCCGCCAAACAACAATGATGGCTGCAATCAAAAAATGGCCGGACATTGTGGCGGGTGCCTGTGGTCCCAGCTACTTGGGAGGCGGAGGCAGGAGACTCGCTTGAGCCCAGGAGTTGGAGGTTGCTGTGAGCTGTGATGCCACGGCACTCTACCCAGGGGGACAGCTCGAGGCTCTGTCTCAAAAAAAAAAAAAAACAAATTCAATTGAATAAAATCTTTTAGAGAGCCAATAAACTAGGTAATAAATACTTAAAATAAGTAACAACCTGTGATTTAAAATATATTCTTTAAAATTTAAAGATAAAATTTATTTTAAATATCAAAACCTAAAAAATCACATAACATTTGAACAATATGGTTTTTTAAAAGTAAAGAAAATAATGAGAAAGGGGACATGTTAGATTATCTCCAAAATGACAAAGATGTTGAGGGTGAAAAAATATGACGTTCCAAAACAGGCTATCGTGTTAAAACATAATGAAAATAAAACATCATGAAGATATTTTTTAAAAATTATGGTAAAAATGTACCAAAAAAATGAAACATATTCTAAAGAGCAGTATTTATAAAAGATGAGGCAGAGTTTAATGCCAAAAAGCATTATATGAACTTTTATGTTAACAAGATGTAAAACTCAAAGATGTAAAAGCAATAGACCCTGGAACATATGTATTAGAAATTTTCAAATATGAGGAGTATTACAACTATTTACGGGAAAGAAAAACCATGACCAAGTACCGTATGTACTAGTAATACCAGGACAATTTAACATTTAAAAATTATCATTGAAATTTATCACAGTATTAGGTTAGAAGAAAATTAGCCCTCAATAGACAAAGAAAACAAATTGTTAAGTCCCAGAACAAATGAACTCCATTACTCTTACCAAACTGTTATTTGAGAGGGACTTTAACTTAAGAAATATATCTAGCCAAAACCTGTAGCAAAAAAATACACTTATAATAAGAACTAGGATAATTTCTTTTTGATTTATTGAAAAATACAAAGGTTCTTTTTATCATCATTTTTTCGAGATTATCTGGACATCTTAATCTAGAAATACGTAGAGAAAAAGAAATAAGCATATAAATGATACTGTTATTCATAGGTGATATGTTCTAAACTTAGAAATGCCAAAAACATCTACACTATCAAGACTATTGAGAGAGTTCAAAAGTTTTATGGATAAAATATCAATGTATAGCAATCCATAGTATAATTATGTGGTTTCCAGGAAGATTTTTTTTTTAAGTATGTAATTTCATTAAAGGAAGAAAGATCTAAAAACGAGAAGCCTTTATCAAAATCACAAATCTCCCTAATTGGCCTATAAACTGATTATAATTCAAATTAGAGTTCCTTCATGATTATTCACAAAATTTGAGGAATTGATCCTAAAAACTAGAAAGAGAAATAAAGGATCAAACAAGGAAAAGATCCAGTTGTTCTTGAAAACCTAGAAATTTGTCCTGCCACAATCAATGACTCATGGTAGAGCTGTAATAATGAGACATTGAGACAGAAACAGGAAGACAAACAACCAAGCATTACAAATCTGTAGAAATAGGATAACTATTCAATAAAAGGATGCTAAGACAATCCATGCTCCATTTGGGAAAATAATGGAGTCCTACATTATACCAGGCACAAAAATAAAATATTCCAGATGAGTTAAAGACCATAGTGTAAACACCAGAGTTGTGAGATTTTCTTAAGTAAATGTAGGAGAATATTTTTAGGATATCAAGATAGGAAAGGATTTTTTGAACAAAACACACAAAAAGATAAAGAATACTTAAAGAAAGTCATACATAAAAAGACATCCTAAAGAAAATTAACACAAAAACTTGTATTTTCAGCAAAAATTGCAGAAATATTTAAATTTCAAGAAATAAAATTAATGAGAAAAAGAAATCAAATAACACAGTAGAAAAATGGCACAGGATATAGCTATATACTCACTACAGAGGATATCAAAATAGCCGGCTATCCTAATTTGAGATTCACAACCACAGGAGTAGTAAGGGTATGCAAATCACAGCAGCACTGGGACACCATTTCACATCTAGTAATGTAATTTAAATCTTAGATTTTGGCAAAAATTAGGATTAGCAGGAATCTTCTACACATTGCTCTACAAATTATACAACCATTTTAAAGAAAAATTTGGCAATGGCTCGTGAAGCTGAATACACATTCTGTGACTCAACAATTCGTCCTCCTAGGTTCATCTCCCTGGGAAGCTCTTACCCATGTTCCTGAGGAAAGATGAGCCAGACAGAATAGTCATTGTAACACCAGTTGGAATGGAAAAATAAGTAAGTTGGAATTACCCCATTGCCCATTTGTAGCTGAATTTATGATCTGAGTTTGAGCCATACACTTGAACACTTGACAGCAGTTAAAATGCATGACCGGGATCTGTAACCATCAGCATAGATAGCTCTAAAAATATATAATTTTGAGAAAAAACAATTGCTACTCTGGCGAATTTAAAAAAGACAATGTAGTATAAAAAAGGCATGTTGAAAATACATAAATATAAAAGTTTAGCAAAATTTAAAACACTGACACAAAGAAAATACGTTGCTTATTGATATATTGTAACCAAAATAAATATAGACACGTCCCATGAATGATACCCCCAAATTTTAGGGTAATGATTACTTCCAAGGAGAGAGAAAAGGGTAACAGATGGAAGTATAAGAATGTACTTGCAATTATAATTTTTTTTCACTAAAAAGAAAGAGAACATGAGCAAACTGAAAAAACATGAATCTTTTCATGTGACTGTGTATGTTGCTCACTCGTGGACAGCCCACACTTCGTCCATGAGAATCACTCATTTCAACAAGGAATGATTGTTTCAAATGAGCCACTTCTTATTCTGACATCAGCGCAAGGCCTAGGTCTCAGTGAATGACCTCTTGCTTGGCTGGACAGAGGACTCTAACAATCTTCCCCAAAGGAATTCCCTCTTTTGGACTCTTCAACATTTATGTAGTGTATCCATAGTTATAGCAGATGGTTAATGGTAACTTAATCTTTTTAAAGATATTCCTCAGGAAGCCCTGTGTAGGTAACCCAGCAGCTGGCATTAGTATGGGGGAACACTTGTACATGCTAACATTGGACACCCTTTTGGAGTCTCAGCCAAATATGAGATTGAAATAGACTGATTTCCACACTTAAATGGATTTAACGCACATACTTAAGTTACAGACATGCTGGTATGTTTATTTAACAAATATCAGTAAGTATCATTAGAAAGTGGAATTTTAATAACAGCTGCCTTTTTCCCTTGCTTCTGTTTATATGTTCTAATTTTTTACACAATAGTACTTGCATTTAAAATGTTTTTCTTGATATGCTTAAAATGCAGGGACTCCCTGGAGATGGGAAAATCATCTTTATGTAAAGATTGAGTATAAATTTGTGCTCAGAGAATGGTGGTGCAGAAAGTGAATAATATGAACACAAATCCTGGTTTGCCCGTTCAAGCTACTGAGTAGTAAATGTCTAGTTGGAACAATGTATATACCGAGCGTTCACCATTTTTCCATTACCGCTGAAATTCAGACAAGCAACTAGATAGATGTGTAATGAGGAAGTATGTATAAAAATCCACTTGAAGTTCAAAACAGCACAATTTTATTTCTTTTTTATATTCTTCCCAATGGTTTTGTTAAGTAGAAAATATAATAAGGCTTTCTTAAATCTGCTGCTTAGTTTTATCTACAAAGAACTAGTTTTATGTAAAGAGTGATATTCCTAAAGTGTCTTATGTCATAATTGAGAATTCCTCGCCTTGAGTAATCCCATATTTTGCCATGTAGAATGTGCTCCCCTGCATAATGAACACCATGTTTTTGGTTGAAGCTTTTAGGAAAAAAAAAATCTTTCAAACCAATTTTTTTAATACAAATTTTTATTTTGGTACTTTTTTATGATAAAGGAATTTTGGCATTTTGTAACATATTATGGTATAAGAAATTTTGGGTAGTAAGTAAGTTCAAAACACAAGAACAGATACAAGGTATAAGACATTTTATGTACTGACAACCCATTTAGGATTTTTCAGGCAGCACAGAAAGCCAAGAGCTCTTGGTCACTGTCAGTATCAGAAGAGTTGTTGTCTTCTATTTCTACTTTACCAGTGTCTTCAGGAGAGTCACTTTCCTTATCCCAGTCAATGTGATCATCCTGACTTCCATCCATAGTACTGCTAATGCCACATTTACTTCCTTCTTGACACAGTTTCACAACCTTAGGATCCAATCACAAACCTAGGCCATGGATACATTCCTTATTCCACCTGCAGGTGCTCAGTCAATGCCACCTAACTGCATCCACGACGTCCACTTTTTCTTCCCCTGGCCCTGAAGGGTTTGCTTACTGACACATTAAGAGGCTGCCGTTGGCTGGTTAGTCCACCACCTATCACAGCAAGCTGGGTTTTTAAGTCCACTGTAATTACTTTTGCACTTTATATAACACAAGTTTTGAAATTATCAAAAACAAGCAAAGCTGGGTTTGACCCCTCCACCTCCGGCATATGGGGCCTGCACCCTACTCCTTTGAGCCACAGGTGCCACCCAACAAAGCTGTTTTTTTTTAAGTAATCTTTTAGGCCTTTGTGACTGAACTTTGCTAAACCAGATTTTCACACCTTCTTCATTCCTCCACCCTTCGTCATGCATGTGGACAATAATTCCACATGGAATCTTTTCTTACAGAAACGTATTTCTTTTAAAGGTGACCAGAGGTGGGAGCTTTGTCCCATCTGCACTGTGGGCGAGAGTAACAGTGAAACATTTTCTCGTGTCCACTAGTTTTCACAGCCATAGTCTTTGCTCCTTTGAAGTCCACAGCTCTGTTGGATAACACCCAATGGAATGGCACTGCCAATCTGGGACAGCTCTAATTTGTCTTTTGAACACTGATAACATAAGAAGGAAATGCCAAAACTTGATACTTGATTCTCGCAAGCTTCTGGAAGTTTGGGGACAAGTTTAATTTATGTCCTCATGCTGAAACCTTCTCTATTTATAAAGTTAAAGCACTATTTAGGTGGCCCTGAGGAATCATCAGTGTTTTTTCCCTTGTGCAATCCTTTCACCGTCTTCTTGTTTCATCTTTGTTGAAACAGAGATCCCAGTTTGACGCTGCTCCAGAATCAGGTCTCACCTGCTGCTCCACTTTGTAGGCTCCTTCACATCACCTGCCTCTGTCTCAGCACCTGAAGAAGCTTTACTTCCTGTTGCTTCCACAAGCTGATGACACCGTTTGTGGCAGCTCTATCACCACGCTCTATAGCATATTTAATAACTGTTAGCATAAAGCGTGCAGTGTACAAAAACCATATGGACATTTTCCAAGGGATTTTCTAATAATTTTTGTAAAAATATCAGCTAGGTTGCTAACTCCTGCCTAAAGTGTATGAGAAGAAGTATGTTGCCTTTTTCGCTGAAAATGCTTTCGTTGCAAGTTCATTGTAAGTTCAACAAAACTGATTACTATATTCCAGGCTATGCATTTGCATATGGATATAGATATTGTTATTACTTTAATGCACAAACATAAATAAAAGAATTAAAGACATTTATATTGATACAGAATTAGTACTACTCATGTATAATATACATAACTATTTTTACCTCAAAATTTAGAGCAAACAGTCCACATTATACATGGCAAAATATAGTAAGTTCAGGTTACAAAATGTCTAAATTAAAGGTCTACATTGATAAGTAACTTGGAAATGATGTCATCCAGCTACCCACCCATTTATATGTTCATTCACTCACCCATCCATTTATTTCCCCAACATTTTTTGAATGGCCCAAGTCCTGTGCAAGGTGTAAAGTGTAAACATACTTAACATGGTCTATTTTCCCAAGGAATTTAAAGGAAAGATAAGACCTAGAATATAAAATACTTCAATTCACATGAAAGTGTTGTATCAATATGAGGTTGTACTACAATGATATACTTTGAGTTGTGATTAAAAGTTAGAAGAATAAAAGTGACAGAATCCTTATGATGCAATCATTTTTTATATTTTTTAAAGACCACATATTATTATGGCTTTATTACTCTGTAGCTAGTGTTGAGGAATCCATTTCACCACTTAATTCTCTAGGATTTTTAGTTGCATAATATTAGAATTCAAAGGAAATAGTATATGTCATGGGCTGAATT
>CAUYQV010036433.1:0-52436 GCA_963574575.1 Galagoides demidoff | reverse complement strand
CTAGATAAAGTCTTTTTTTTTTTTTTTGAGATGGAGCCTCAAGCTATCCCCCTGGGTAGAGTGCCATGGCATCACAGCTCATAGCAACCTCTAACTCCTGGGCTCAAGTGAGTCTCCTGCCTCTGCCTCCCAAGTAGCTGGGACCACAGGTGCCCGCCACAACGCCTGGCCATTTTTTGGCTGCAGCCATCATTGTTGTTTGGGCGGGCCTGGGCTGGGGATTTGAACCCGCCACCTTAGGTGTACGTGGCTGGCGCCTTAGCCGATTGAGCCACAGGCGCCGAGCCTAGAACTAGATCTTGAGGGTAGCAGCCATCAATTTAGTTCCTATGACTTACTAATGTTGCAGTTTTGCCAGTCAATTGGGGAAGCTTATTTTATTCTTTGGTATTTAAAATATGTTCACTTTTACATAATGTTCACATTTTACATTATGTTCACATTTTACATTTAAATAAAATAAAAATGTAAAAGATGAACAAAAATGCATTAATAAAAATAAAAGGATTGAAGTGATGCATGTATGAAAAGTTTAACATTTTTTCAATAACGTGGTATTTTTAAAAATGTATACATTTTAAATTAACTTTTTTTGATAAAATATGTAATTAAAAAAATAAATAAAAGGATTTGTTCTATAAAATTAGGATTAAGTCAAAAGTTTGCACCTAAGGACCTAGAAGGCCACGTGTGTCCTTAAGGCTGCATGTTCCCCACTCCCGCTCTGGGTGTTCCCCTCATGGGGTCAGCCAGCTGCTCTTGGAGGAGAGAGTGGGCCTACCTCTGCTTACCTTCCCCTCCTGGTCCAGTCCCAATCTGCACGTGCAGGCCTGGGCTAGGCCTCACCCCAGATCCCCTGCCGGCAGCTCTTTTCCCCTCTCCTACACCATCTTTCCCCTCTCCTTCACCATTTTTCTCATCAAGGCCCTGACTCTGACATGAGACTTCTGCTCCTGCTCACACCCAGAGCTTTGCATACTCAGAAACACATAGGCACACAGGAGCATTGGATCTAGAATGAGAAAATCCTGGGTTTTAGATCAGGCTCCTCCATTTACCAGCTATGTGGCCTTGGGCAGGTTGAACTCTTTGAGCCTCAGTTATCTCATCTTTAAATTGGGGATAATGACACTTAATGGTGCTCATCTCATGGGGTTGTCATGAGTATCAAATGAGATGATGCATGTGCAAACACTTCACAGACAGTCCCACCAAGGCAAAGGATCATTATTGCTATTTTCATACCACACAACACTTACTCAAGAATGGAAACACATGCACCAAGTGCCTCGCACTGCTCCTTTGCTAACTCAAAAAGTATTTACTGAGCCTCCTCTGGGTGAGGCACTGTTCTAGACATGTGGGCCATAAAGATCAATGAAACACACAACCCCTGCCCTCTTGGAGCTGATGTGCTAGGGAAGGAACTCTAACATACCCCCATCTGCTCGGCACACATTCTGGCCTCTCTGCTGTGCATGCAGACCCAAGCCTGAAAGGTAAGCAGCATCAAGCTTCTAGGAATTCTCTTCCTTGGCACTTCCCAGTCATCCAGATGGCCTTGAAGAAGCCCTTGAATGGAAAAACAAGGTCATTCTGATACAACACTCAGAGCATGTTAGCCAAAGGGAGCACAATCATTAAGTCTAATTGTCCATTTTGCAGATGAGAAAATTGAGGTCTAGGAAGGTTTAACTGCCTTGCCCTTGGTTATGCAGCTGGTCAGTAACAGAAGTATTCATTGAGCTCTTCTGTGCCACCCACTGGCTGAGCATGAGGGACAATAGCTCTGCCTTGATGGAGCATGTATGTTATTAAGGGGTGACTTAAAAGAAATATGTAAACATGTAAGCTCATTTCAGATACTGATGAGTGTTGGCAGAAAGTCACACAAGGGTGATGGAGAAAGAGAGATGGGGAGGACGACAAGCAACCTTGTGGGGAAGGGACATTAAGCAGAGGACACTTTCTGCAGAAGTCACCCAAATGGTGACCCAGATGAGAGCCCTGAAGGACTCCCTACAGCTCATTAGAAAGGCAAAGAGAAAATGGGGCTGTGAGCCCTTCTGGGGGAGCAGGGGTTTCTGAGCCCAGAGCCAGGCAGCTATGGCCTGCGGAGCCATGTGGCCCTCCTTGTAACACAGAGCTCAGGGCATATTTTGTTTTAATTTTTTTTTAATAGGCTTTATTTTATAGAGCAGTTTTATGTTCACAGCAAAATTGAGCACAGAATATAGAGAGTTCCCATAGGCCCCCTAGCCCCACACCTGTGGAATGTTTGTTCATTAACCTACGTTGACTTATCGTTGTCACCCGAAGTCTGTAGTTCACAGTAGGCTTCACTCCTGCTGTTGTGTCCTGGGGGTTTTAACCAAAGCATAAAGACTGGCATCTCTGTCCCAGGGGCATAGAGAGTAGTTTCACTGCCCTGAAAATCTCGTGCGCTCTATTTATCTTTGCTTGTCCCACACCTCCGGCACCGGCGACCCCTGGTCTTTTTACCTTTCCCATAGATTTGTCTTTTCCAGAATGTCATATAGTTGAAATCAAACAGTAGGTGGTCTTTTCAGACTGGCGTAATGTGCACACCAGCTTCCTCCATGTCTTTTTGTGGCTTGACAGCACATTTCTTTTTAGTGTTGAATAAAATTCTGTTTTCTGGATGTAGGAGCTGCTTTTTGTTTGTTTGATTTTTGGCTTTCAGCTTTTCCTACAGTGATCGCCACTTGTAAGCCTTTTACTCCCCAGGGATGGGTGGAGAAGGGACTTGCAGTCCTGTGAGGGGTGCTCTTCTAGCTGGGAAAGAGAAGGCCTTTCCCTGCCCCGAGGCTGCACCACCCACAGTGGCCAACAGGTGGCCACACCACCCTGTTCTGCTTTAGCATGCAATGACTTGGTGGGGCAGCATGCTAATGGGGAATTGTGTGGGGGAACAAGACAGAATGGTGACTGTTCCTGCAGGCCTCTCCTCCCTTCACCTCTGTCCCCCAGGCAAGGTAGGCAGCTGAGCCATGTTTCTTTGTATGGGAAGTGAGAGGACCCAGAGCATTTTGCCATTTGTATTCTTTAAGGAAAAAGGAGTTCCAATGTCTCACGTTCTTTCTGTACCATCTCCTAGAAGACTAGAAACTTCCAGAAAGCTGTTGCTCACAAGTGAAGCTGATCTAAGTGGGTGATTCCCTGTGGAATCGCCTAACAGGGTAAGGAGAAAGGATGCTGGTATGTTTGGCCTTTGGGGCTGGCAGCCTAAAGGCAAAAACACTTCTGGTGAAGGAGGCTGCTGCCTTTTGTCAGCAAGACTGAACCATAGCAACAGATAAATGGATAAACAAAATGTGTTACAGCTTTACAATGAAATAGTATCCAGTCTTAAAAAGGAATGAAATTCTGACACCTGCTTCAACATGGATGGAACTTGAGGACATTCTACTCAGTAAAATAAGCCAGGCATAAAAACAAATATTGTATGATTTTGCTCATATGAGTCAAATTCATATAGACAGAAAGTAGAATGGGGGGTTGCCAGGAGCTGTAGAGAGAGGGAAGTGGGGAATCAGTGTTCAACGGGCGCTGGGGTTTTAGTTTGGGATGAAAACTAAACTAAAACCATTGGGAGATAGATGGTGGTGATGGTTGCACAACACTGTAAATGTACTTAATGCTACTGAACTGTACACTTACAAATGATTAAAATGGTAAATTTTATGTTATAAATATGTTGACCTAAAGAAAGAAGCTGTGGCAAAATTAATATAGAAAGTTTATGTGGGTCAAGATTGAAGTCTGCGGCCTTGGACACACGTCTCATTTGCCTCGAGGAGTGCTAACGAACATGCTAATGAGGAGTGGGCTGATGCAAAGGTGTTTAACAGGAATTCTCATTGGTTGACAGAGATAACGTTGATTAGTGATTGGCTGCCCATTGTTGAACTACTGTATATGAGTGATAGTACCCAGTGTATGGCATTTTATGGCTACCTGGCATTTGTCTAGAGCTCGTGTAGCAAGTGGCTTCAAAAGATAATTATTTAGCTCCAGGGGAGAGTGAGATGTGGCTGTTGTTACATACCCCCACATTCCAATGCTTCTCTGGGCCTGGTAATTAAAGGGGACTCATATTCCCCAGATAAGAAGTTTCTTTTCTTTCTCATATATTGTACTACAATAATTTTTAAAGTAATGGAGCCAGGTCATGAAGTACACAGAGCCTATGCTGTCATTTTATTGTTATTCACACAGCCCCCTCTACGGTAATCTGACTTGGAGTTTGTGGCTGGCACTGAGCCCTTCACGGATGGAGATCTCAGTACCTGGAGAGAGCTCTCAATCTCAAGTGGGAAGACCTGTGTTGACACTGAGTAGCTGAGCCTAGGCTTCCTTGTATCTCACACGGGAGAAACGACATTTGCCTTGACCTTCATAGAGCTGTCATGAGGGGCATGTGAAAAAATACTTCATAAACCCTAAAGCACTCCATACAGATAAAGGATCAAAAGCATTATCAGTCTTATTGCCAACCTAGGTCACTGCTGAGTAGTTCTGTCAGTATTGTGAAGTAGCAATGGTTGCTCTTGGTTTCATTTTACTTCATAAATATATCTTGGTATATGCCTTTTCTTTTAGCAACTTCATACTCCATTCCAACTCCTTATCTTGAGGAATGTTGATATATTATCTTCCTGTCTCTATATTATTCCTTGGAGACTAAGATGCCACCTCCTCCAGGAAGCCTTCCCAGATATTTTCTTCCTCTCTCCTCACCTGAGTCAGATAAAGTCTTGGGAACTGTGTGACGCAATGAATTTAAAACGAAATAATAAAGACCTAGATGTGAATTCTGCTGCCATCATTTACTATTCAGGTGACCTTGGTAAAACACTTAATCTTGCTGGGCCTCAACAAATTGCTATAAACTAATGGGAATAAACTACTTAACAAGATGGCTACGAAGAGTAAATAGTACAACACAACCAACAGGGCTAGAACGTGGTAGATACTTAATAAAGATAGTTTCTTTCGTTTGCGCTCTCAGAGCCCTTTATCTGAACATGGTCTTGCATTGCAGATATTAGTGTCATTTGATCATTTATCCAACCAATATTTAATTGAATATGAAGGCAGTTAAGTGTTGAGAAGAAAAGTAAAGCAAGATAGGGGAATGTGTGCTGTATTGGTATTTTATTTTGGGTGTTTAGAAAATGATTCATTGATAAGGCTTTATTTGCTCAAATAACTGAAAGGGAGTAAGCCCTGGAGCTATCAGAGACGATATCAGACAAACGCAAGATCCTTGAGGCAGAAACATGGTGAGTGTGAGGAATAGCGAGGAAGCCAAGGTGGCCAAATTAGAGTGAAAGAGGAAGTAGTTAAAGGGATAAAATCAGAGAAGTAGTTGGAGCGACGTTATGTGGGGCCTTTGTAGACTAAAGTAAGGACTTTTTTCTTTCTTGGTGAGGGAGGAAGCCAATGGAGTGTTGGGCAGAAGAGTGGAAGAACTGACATAGATTTTAAGAGGTTCCCTTTGGCCGATGTGTGGGAAATCACTGGAGAGTAGCAGGAGTGGAAATAGAGAGATTGATTCGTAGGCTATTGCAGCAATCTGGGCAAGGGGTAATAATAGTGGCTTGGATTGAGAAGGCAAAGAGAGGTGGAAAGAATGATGAGATCGTTTGATTTGAAGATAGAGCCAAGAATCCTTGCTGGGGTGTGAGAGAAAGATCTAATGGCAAGGGTTTTGCCTGGAGGACTGTGAAGATGGTATTTCCATCACTGAGGTAGGCAGATCTACGGGAAAGCAGGCTGGGAATCAACAGCTTGGTTCTATATTGACCCAGCTATTTACTGTTTTCTGTGATCCTCCTTTGTCTCTAATGACCCACACTTCTCTCTTGTATTATTTTCCTTTTAGCCTGAGAACTTTCTTTAGCATTTCTTGTAGTGAAGTTCTACTAATGTTGATTTTTTTTTCGGTTTGTTTTCTTTTTCTGAAAATTGTACTTTTATTTTTGCTGGATATAGAATTCTGGGTTGAAGGAGTTTACTTTCAGTCCTTTAAAGATGTTGATTTACTGGCTTTTGGCCTTCCTGTTTCTGATGAGAGGTCAGCCATAATTGAATTGTGGCTTCCCTTCCCTTCTGTATGTAATGTGTCTTTTTTCTCTGGCTGCTTTCAAGATTTCCTCTTTCTTTTTGGTTTTTAGCAGCTTGACTATGATTTTCTTAAGGGAGGTGTTCTCTGTATTTAGGAATATGCAGGTTTCTTGAATGTGTAAATGCATGTCTTTCACCAAATGAGGGAAAATTTTGGCCATTATTTATTCAAATATATTTTTTCTTCTGTCCTGTACTCTCTCCCTTTTCCTTTGGGATTTCAATTACCATTAGACATTATGATATTGTTTTTCAGACCTCTGAGCTTATCTCACCCCCAATCTTTTTCCTCTTGGTTCTTCAAATTTCAACTGATCTAACTTTAAGGTCATTGACCCTTTCTTCTGTTACATTCATTCTGTTGTTAAGCCAATTTTATGAATTTTTTAAAATTTTGAATATTATTTTTTTCTGTTCTAGAATTTCCATTTAGTTTTCCTTTGAATTGACTTTATTTTTATGCTGAGGTTTCCTTTTTATATGTTATAAGCATGGGATCCCTTGCCTTGAAAAGCATAATTATAACAGCTACTTTAAAATTATGATCGTGCAGCTTGGCACCTCTAGCTCAAGTGGCTAAGGCGCCAGCCACATACACCAGAGTTGGCAGGATTGAATCCAGCCTGGGCCTGCCAAAACAACAATGACAACTACAACCAAAAAATAGCCGAGCGTTGTGGTGGGCACCTGTGGTACCAGCTACTTGGGAGGCTGAGGCAAGAGAATTGCTTGAGCCCAGGAATTGGAGGTTGCTGTGAGCTGTGATGCCATAGCACTCTACCCAGGGTGACAGCTTGAGGCTCTATCTCAAAAAAAATTATGATCTTGCATCACAAACCACTGAGATGTGAAAAATAAAAAATAATAAAAATAAAATAAAATTACAATCTACAAATTCTAACATCTGGGCCATCTCAGAGTCAGTCTCTGTTGATGTCTTTTCTCTTAAGAAAGGATCACATTTTCTGTTTTGTTCTTACGTTGAATAATTTGGGTATTCAGGACATTATGATTGTTAAGTTTTAGAAATTCTAGATTCTCTTAGACAACTCCCTAAAAATGCTGATTCGGGAGTTTGATTTTGTTTTAGCAGGTAACTAACTTGGTTGGATCGAACTGTAAACTGTCTCTTGAGCAACAGTTCAAATCTCAAATTAATTTGTGTATTCTTATCTGCTTAAACTTACTTCGTGCATGGATAAATAAGGAATTGACCAGAGATCTGTATAGGATTTATAAATGAAATTTGTGGTTCTTCCCCTCTGGGCCTCTTTCCTCATGGATTTGCCCCCTCACTTTCCAATAGCTTTGATTGCTTCAAACTCTAGCTTTTGATTCTTCACGCCAGAAGGATTAGAGGTTTTCTATCACCATTTTATCTGCCCTTTTTGACTCTACTGTGACCTGCCTGCTTTTAGGGTAAAAGCCATAAAAAATGGGAAACTCATCCTATGCATTTTTTTTTTTTTAAATATTTACTCTTCTTCAGAAACTGCCTGCTTTTTTTCATTCCCTAGGACCTTCAGGGGGTTGTTTTTTGTATTTTGTTCAGAGTTTATAGTCATTATCTGTGGGGGTTTGTACAGTTGGAGCTTACTAAGCCACCCTGGAAATTGAATCACCAGTTTTGTTTTGGACACGTTAAGTTTGAGATGTCCATTAGACATTCAAGCGGAGATGTCCATCAACCAGTTGCATATATGCCTCTGGAGTTCTGGAGAGAAATCACTTAACATTTGAGAGGATCTATGGTATATAAAATCATGTGAGCAGGCAAAATCATCTGGGGTGTGAGTGCAGATCTATAAGATAAACAGGCCCCAAACCAAGACCAGTATGCTCCCATGCTTAAACATCAGAAAGATAAGAAAGCATTAGGAAGGTAGATCAAGAAAGAATGAGCAGCCAGGAAGGAGGAGAGCCATGAGAGTGTTTTCCTGAGGTCCAAGTGAAAGAAGTATTTCAAAAAGATGAAGTGGTCAACTGTGTTATTAAATGTTACTAATAGTTTAAGTAAGATGATGATTAAAAACTCTATGGGTTAGCAACACAAAGGTCCTGGGTCAACCTGAGAATGGTTTTGTTTAAGTGGAGGAGTCAGAACTCATTGAAATGAAGAACCGAGTTTGGGAGTCTGGATAAGTCTTTTAAGGAATGTTAACACTGCAGAGAACAAATGAATTTAAAGCTGGAGGGGGATAGGAGGTCAAGAGAAATTTTGTTTTGATTTTTGATGTTGGGAAAAATTATATTGTGCTGATGTGCCAAAGGCGGGAGTAACTGAGTGGGAACCATTGATGTGTCAAAAAAGTGAGCATACAGGGTCCTGTGTGCAAGTGGAGAGTCGGCCTTAGATGAAATCTTGGGACAATCCTAGCAACTGCCAAAGGCCACGACACCATTTTTTGTCAGTTCCTTCAGTCAGCAGATCATACTAAACAAATGTATTCAACAAGTTACATCATTCAAGGATCTAGAGAGAGGGGATATGGACTATGCCACTAATTCATTGCCGTGACTCTGGCACTTAGGGATCTTAGGGAGAGGTGCCAGTGGGGCTGAGATGGAAGGATCGAGAAAACAGACCTGGCCATGGGTACACTCTAGAGGAGCAAGGGGTGCATAAGTTTCTGGCCTCATCCTGGGGTGAATGGGGGAGGAGTGTGGTCAATATGAAGTGTCAAGGCAATGGCTGTCATCATGGAGAGGTATTTCTATGAGCAGGAAAACCATACATCTCCTTCACAAAGACCAATAGTATCTTCCCAAGGCAAGTGTGGGATCTGCCCGTACATTCTGGTACTGCCTACTGGAGGCTGGGCCCGGGCCTGGCTGTTTCCTTGCTCCAATCAGGACTGCACTTGGTTGCCATCTTGCCCAAGCCAGACCAAGTAAGATTAATCAGAGGCAGGATTTGGCCCAAAGAACAGGGTTGCTGTCACTCTGGCTCTGATCTAGTGGTCTTCAAATCAATTTTGCATCATAATTCAGTGCACACACGTATGCGATATATAAACTTACACAATATCAAAACAAAACTTTAATGAAACAATTTATATCTTAATTACTTGTAATGTGCTCTGATATTTCCTTCCTTCCTTCCTTCCTCCCTTTTGCTAGCGACAACCAACCAAAGTGATTGGATAACTCACCAGTGGGTTATACCCTGTAATAAGAAAGCACCCCTCTAACCACGCAAGCTAGTCAGCTCCAGTCTGTCGCATTCTGACCGGGTGGTGAAGAGCACAGGGCCCCCAAGAAGCTTCACACACAATTGATTCTCTTAGAGTATCTATCTCTTTCCACAGATTAACAAATAGGCACTTTCGAGCACTTTTATGTAGCTGAACAATCTGTCCCCTTGACCTCAGACAGACTCACTTTTCTGTGCACTGAGAGCGGCAGAGCTGAACCCACACCTTCATTCCTTGGATCTCTCCTTATTTCATCTCCTGCAACCCCATCTCTCCATCTTCCCCCACTCAGCCCCATGGGAGGCCCCTGAAATTAAATTATTTGAATCATAGAATGTCAGGGGGTGAAAGAGACCTTAAGAATCCTTTGATACAATCAGCCTTTTCATGTATCTCAGTGGTCTCCGTTCTCTGTTTGCATTCCTTCAATGACAGAGAACTCACTACTTACCAATGCAGTTCCTTCCATCCTTAGACCATAACGATTTGGCAAAATATTTCGGTGGCTTCCATTTCTTAATTTTTGTGTCAAAATTACTAAGTCAATATGTGTGCTTGAAACATTTCCAGACACCTAGTAAGCACTAGATAAATACTTACTGTTAGCATTATTGTGACTAGTTATATTCCTTAGTGCTATTAACTGGAGTAACTAATCTAACCCCCTTCTCACATGACTGCCCATCATATATTTAAAGGAAGGAATCATGTTGCCTGGGTCTTCTTTTTTCTATACTAAAGACTCCTGGGTCTATTAATCTTTTCTCATGTCATGCATTTTCCTGTCTCTTCACATCCAGGTCACTGTCCTTCTGATGCAGATGGGTTTCTAAGTGGTTAATGCTTCTCTGAAAAGTCTGGCCTTCAGAATTGGACACGAGGTTCACCATCCAGGGAACCAGGCTAGAGAACAAATATAGTCTCGTCTCCTACGACCTGGGTGCTTGGAGGTTAATAATGATGCCCAAGGTTATTAATGGCCTATATCAGAGCAGATAGAGGCACACAAGCACAAATAACAAAGAAGTGGAGGGCTAGCACCCTTCCCTCCAGAGCACACTCCCTTGGGGTAAATTGACCAGCTAGCATTCTGGAAGGAATGGGGCCTGCAGGAGTATGAACAACCCATCCAGAAAGAGCTAAATATCCAGTGGCTGCTCCAGGGAGTCTGTGACTCAAACGGCTATAGGGGCCCAGCAAGATGATATCTGGAAACTGATCCTCAACAACTCTACCAGGTAGACACGTGGGGACCGTCTCAGGAAGGACCATTTACTCTGCCTAAGCCAATTATTGTCAAGCAGAAATTTGGGTCCCAATCTTTCTAGATCATCCACATTTTCAAAAGAAGCCAGAAACTTACTTTTTAAAATATAGAATCATCCCATTTTAAAATGTCAAGTAATTCAACATTTTTTTTTTTTCAAAATCTTGTGTGAGCCAACAGTGTTCAGGCTGTGGGGTGCTCAGATCTCCCTTCATAGCTGCTCTGTTCTGTACCTGCAGAACGGGGGGCTGGGTCAGGGTGCAGCCTGGTGACTAATCTACCCAGCTTTTACTCAAACCTCTCCAGACAGTTCTTAAGTCACTGCTGTAGCCAGGGCCAAACTCTGGAAAACTGATACATTATCTGAAGCGCTAAAGGGAGCTGCCTGAGTCTCCTACACTCGAGTTTTGGCAAGTGGAGAGAGCCACGAGCCTAGAATACTATGTCAAGGAAGGCTGTGGATGGAATCCAAGTTTCCACTCCAGCCAGATGCTTACCTGCTTGGAGAAGGGGGAAGCTTCAGTCTCTTCTTAGCCTCTGACTTCCTGGGTAACCTCAAATTCTTCCCAATAACTCTTATCTGCTTCTCTATTTGCAAAGTAATGAACATAAAAATGCTTTTGTTATTTCTGATTTAAAGCCTGTCACCAGATTCGGCTTACTTGTCACTTGCCACACACTGATAGGGTTTTGTTTTGTTTTTTTTTAGAGACAGTCTCACTTTGTCACCCTCTATAGAGTGCTGTAGCATCACAGCTTATAGCAACCTCCAGCTCCTGGGCTTAGGTGATTCTCTTGCCTCAGCCTCCCAAGTAGCTAGGACTACAGGTGCCCGCCACAACGTCTGGCTTTATTTTGTTGTTGCAATTTGGCTGGGGTTGGGTTTGAACTTGCCACCCTTGGTATATGGGGCTGGTGCCCTGCTCACTGAGCCACAGGTGCTGCCCACTGATAGGGTTTTGAAGTTGTAGAGGATGCTGAGAGCTGGATGGCCTCTGAGCAAGATGATTTGCTGCTTGGGGGCAGACCCTAGGGCAACACATCCACAGGTGTTAGTTGCGGAGAGAAAGCCGGAGCGTGTGGCAATCCCTAAGCACGGGGTTGTTACCCTATACTCTCCTCACTGGTCTGTTACAGTCTTAATAAATAGCTACTGCGGAGGTTGCTCGGGGCTACCCTACACTTATGGTTGGCCTGCCTCTTGCAAGCTTGTACATCTAATCCGTGTCACGCCTGTTTCCTTCATGCAGCGATGGGAACGGGTGGCAGGGAATCTGACAATGAGTCTTCAAGCAACTGATTTATGATGGTCTCTGCGCAGTCAAACCTCTTTGCTAATGATAATCTGTATTTGCAACCACTCCCCGAAAGGGCCTCAGCTCCTCCTCAGGACATCAGGAATTAGATTTTCATAAGGAACGCACAACCTAGATTCCGCCCATTCCGCCCATTCCGGCAGTTTACTAGGGTTCACACTCCTATAAGAATCTAATGCTGCTGCTGACCTGCTCACAGCAGATGCGTGATGGGGACTAGACGTGATGGGGAGTGGCCATAAGCACAGATGAAGCATGTCTTGCCTGCCCGCCTCTGCTCACCTGCTGTGTGACCTGGTTCTAAACGGGGCACTGACTGGTACCTGTCTGCAGCCCACAGCTACATGTAGGTCCATTATTGAGCAAAGCATCATTATGTGGGGCGCAACTCTTTTCATCAGAGAGGAAAATTTCCCAGTGGGCTCTAGCCCCATTGGGCAGAACAGATGACATGGCAGCTCCTAAACCAGTCACTGGGAAGGGGGTGGGATTACCATGACAGGCTCAGACCCAGCATGACTCATACCGCTACCACCTTCGCTGAGCACACCGTTGATCAATATCTGCACCATGGGCTTGGCACCCACAGCTCAGTGGTTAGGGTGCCACATGCACTGGGGCTGGTGGGTTCAAACCCATCCCAGACCTGCTGAAACAACAATGGCAACTACAACAACAACAAAAATAGCTGGGTGTTGTGGTGGGCGCCTATAGTCCCAGCTACTTGGAAGGCTGAGGCAGGAGAATTGCTTAAGCCCAAGAGTTTGAGGTTGCTGTGAGCTGTGACACCACAGCACTCTACTGAGGGTAACATAGTGAGACTCAAAAAACAAACAAACAAACAAACATGTATACATAGATATACTATAGCATACATGGTCTGGGAAAAGCGTGAGAGATTCACTGAACACCACAGGTATGTATAGAGTTGTAAAATAATGTGGAACCCTCCTTGGAAATGAAGCCATTCACCGAGTCAATTAATCATGTTACTAATTTACAAAATGCTAACTTTGGGCCACACCTTGCACCTCTTCTTTGGGAGGTACAAAGGCGTAGAATTCAGGCTGGCTGCCTTTTTAAAGTTTGCAGTGTGGATAGGGAGAGGAATCCTGTCCACATCTAAATAGGAACCAAAGTGGGACCAACCAAGTACCGGGGGAGAGCCCAGGCAGCCAGGGGTTGGGGGTGGTTAGAACCACCCAGAAACTCAGGGTGGTTAGAAAGAGCTCCATGGAGGATCTGGGGCCTGGCAGACTGGGGAATAGACTCTCAGATACAGTTTGGGATATCAGGAGAAGGAGCCCTCATCTTCTTCCTGGTACCAGTAGACGTTTAGGTCTTAATCTACATTCTAATACATGGCTTCCTTTATGTCAACACATTTTCACTGAGGAGCTACTTTGTGTCAGTATGTGCTGGCAATCAGGGCAAGGGAGGCAGCGCCCTCAAGGGAAGGGCTAGGGAAGACTAGTCCGGAGATTGTAACATTCCTCAAGGAGTGCTGCATCTGGGCAAAGAGGACTGATGAGCAGCCAAAGCCTGGTGATGTGTTGTTAACAGAGGTACAGAGTGCCAGTGGGCCTGGCCAGAGGAGGGACACCAGGTGGTTGGGGGAACGGCAGGGGCACAGCTTGCATTTTTAGGGTGAAGTAAGGGTTGTCCAGGTGGGGAAGGAGGACAGGAAAGACGTGCTCTCTTTTGAGGGAATACCACATACAAAGGCTCAGAAATGAGAGTGCTTAGTATGTGGTATAGCTGGGGCATGGGGGCGTGGTACAGGTAGAGGGCAGGCGAGGGTTTGGGAAGGTGAGCCCCGGAAATGTCCTTCCATTTGTCTTGGGGGCTGTGGGAGGCAGCTGGACTACTGATTAACTCACTCCCACCAAGCTTCCAAGCGAGACTCCGTCCCCTTGCATGAGAGCTCATCTTTGTCTCTGAGTGGGGCTGACAGCTCTGCTCAGTCTGATCACTTGGGTCTCTCCTTCTAGAAGAAGAAGGCTGCAAAGGAAAGACTCTGAGTCATCCACTGAGTTGCATGGATAACTGTGAGTATCACCTGGGGGAAGGACAGGCATGGCAGGATAGTGTGGGCCTATCCTCCTCACACATTCCTTTGTAGCAGAGCTGAAAGGCTGTGGGGAGGAGGTGACAGCTGTGCATGGGCCCTGAGCAGCCTCAAGAGTCTGCATCCTGCTCCTTGGGGACCATCCACTAACACTCACATCTCCAGAGGGTGGAGGCAGTCCCCTCTGGGGTCAGATGGAGAGAGAGGACCTCCCCGGGCCTTGGAAAGGAACCTCTCTGGGAGTGGGAGAGGCTGATCCAGGGCCCATCCAGCCCAGGGACAGAGTGACTGTGAGTGTGCTTCTTTTATCTCTTAAACCTTGGAGGGATTCTGCTCAGATGGACAGCAGGCGTTGCTATAGTCATGATGGCAGCAGGGGATGGCCAGAGCCCTGGATGTGTCATTTCAACAGCCTCAACTTCCCAGTTCTCTCTCAAGAAGACTAGTCTCGAGATTGCTTACCCTAGATCCTAAGTCCCTAGGGGAGGCTAGATGTATGGAAAAGCCAGTTCCTAGAAGATAGCACACAGGGTGATGTCACACATTTGTTTATTTGCTTACTCATTCTTTTTTTGTTGTTGTCCTAGTTTTCAAAACATGTTATATCTCTGAAACAATGTAAATTATATAGAAATCAATAGGGCCAGAACAGTGTTCCCTTTCACCCCCAGGAAATCTCCTTCCCTCCTGCTTTCCTGGGCTGGCCACAGGTAGAGGGGGGCAGGTAAGCTACACCCTCTGCACAACAAAGAGAGCAGGGAGTGTGATTTCCTGAAAAGTGGAATTAAAATAGGAGAATCTCAAAAAAAAGTAGGAGAGTATCCTTTTGAAGTCTTTGTGCATTCAAATATAGATATAATTTGTTTGTTTGTTTGTTTTTCTTAGAGACAGAGTCTTATTTTATTGCCCTCGGTAGAGTGCCGTGGTGTCACACAGCTCACAGCAACCTCCAACTCCTGGGCTTAGGCGATTCTCTTGCCTCAGCCTCCTGAATAACTGGGACTACAGGTGCCTGGCTATTTTTTTTTTGTTGCAGTTTGGCCGGGGCCAGGTTTGAACCTGCCACCCTCAGTATATGGGGCGGGCGCCCTGCTCACCGAGCCACAGGTGCCGCCCCAGATATAATTTGGTTTTAACTGGTTTGCTTGTGCTTTTCTTTATAAAAACGAAATAAATCACCCTATACAGACTACTATAAATATTATTTTAAAGAAAAAAATGACAGTAACATTATCTTAGGCTTCTCACCATGTCAGTATAAACAGAGTCACCTTCATGGTTTTGGGCTCCATTCCAATTGCAGAGCACAGGGAAATGGGTGTGGAGTGTCCACACTGGCAGGGCAGGATCTGTCCATTAACATGAGGCATCACTTCTTCTTTGGCCATTGTTGGGGGTCATCTCTGCTCAGCCAGGCCCTTCCCTGCCTGCCAGCACAAGGGCATTATGCTGGAAGGGTGGGAGGAACTGGGAAGGGGCCAGAGTGGAGGTGTTCAGCTGGTCTCAGGGCCCGAGGCAGGTGCTGGCAGTGAGGCCTTTGTTGACTTTGAGGCACCTCCAGCCACAAGTGTTTGTTCACTTCAGGACAGATTGATCCTTATTTCCATTCAACAAATAGATTTTCTGTAAGATGCAAAGGGGTATAAAGAATAGTTCTAAGGTTAGAGAGACCTAAAATGTTTTGTAGCTTACCGAAGGGCAAGATCACGGTTGGTGAGAGAAGATCTGAAACCAGCCCCAGCAGAGAGCGGTCCTGAGGACAGACCCAAGCCTGGCGCTGTGCGGAGCACGTCACACACAAGGTCTCACTCCTCCCTCGCCTCTCTGAGGTGGGGATCATCACCTCCTCCGCTGAGCAAGTTTACTATTAATAAATAGGCCTGCGGCAGGCAGCTGGAGGTGGCCAAGCCAGAGAGGAAGGGCAGGGGTCCCTGACTGGGGTGCATTCTGCTCTGCCGCCTGAGATAGATGGGGTTTGAGGATTGAGGGGAACTGTTAGATGAGGACGCGAGGGAGGTAGGCAATCCAGGCTGAGGTGCAGCCTTGAGGAAGGTCCAGACACAGTGTGGCATGGAACAGTGTGCTGAGCCCAGAGGGAGTCTGCCAAGGTAAGGCCAGAAAGGAAGGTTTGGGTTCAAAATGGAAGGCCTGAGGGTCTGGGGGAAGGACGTGTGACCCTTCCAGAAGGCCATAGGCATCAGGGATGGGAGGCAGAGACTCCATTTGGCGACACCAGGCAGACGACCAGTGACAAAGGGAGAGACGGGCAAGCAGAATCTGAGAAAAGTGGGGCCTCCCTGGAGGTGTGGGTAGAGTGGGGAAGGGCAGGGAGGAGTCACCGCCCACCCACAGGTGGCCTTGGAAGATAGCTGCCCAGAGAAGCTTGTTCTGAGCTGAAGGGGCAGCAGTCAGAGCTCAGGGAGGGGCCTGGAGGGGCCCAGCTGCACCTGCCACCCCCGAGGGAGAGAGGCTACCTTTGAGGCCTATGGGAAGAGGAAGAAGGGTTTGTAAATGGTTGAGGTGAGAAATGACCCTCTGATGATTTGGTTGGGCATATACCGGTAAGGAGGGATAGTCTGAGCAGAACCACAGCATCAATACTCAAATATTCTCCCCAGACCCAGCTCTGGCTACAATCTGGCCGTGTGTCCTTGCATCTTATGTCAGGGCTGAAGTGACCCTCCCTGGGGAGCCAGTCTCTACAGGATGGCGTCTGCCTCCTGGGCACCTGTGGTGTTGGCTGTGTGCTGGGCCCAGGCCCAGACTGATGCAGGCATAGCCACATGGCCCCATCTCTGGGGAGTCCTCCCCCACCCAGTCAGACCTGCCAAGCCAGCCCTCATTTGTCCACTCCTGGGTGACCCAAGCTTCCCCAGAGAGGACACTGTGCTTCCCTGCAAATTGCTGGAAGCCTGCCTACTGCGAGCAGCGTTCCCTCGGGCTCGGCCCTGGCCCTGTACTTGGGGACGTCATGTACCTTTATGTGCCCTTTCCTCTGTTAGGTTGTGTGTGTTCATCTTGTCTTTGAGGTCTTCCAGGATAGGGACCATGTTCTTTGTCTTCCACATAACACCTAAAAATGGGTTGGACTCATTAAAGGCCAGACACTCCCAAAATGTTACACAATTCCCCTCCATGTGGGCCCCAGGGCTCTGGGAGTGTGACCCCAAAGTGCTCAGAGGGTTGGTAGGAGACGGGTAGGGACAGAGCAGGGAGGCGCTGAGCACACCCCCACCGTGGTGGTTCTCTGCAATGATGCTCAGCCTGGGTTGGATCCTCTCCACTGACGGGCAAACAGACATCCCAGGTTGGGAACAGGTCCCCAGGGGCACCAGTACCCTGAGGCTCTGAGCAGCCTCACCAAGGTCAGCTGTGACCCCCTCTGCTAAAATCCAGTCCCCAAGCCTCAGACCCTTAACTTCTCAGCAGTACCCTCCATTTTGAAAACGCTTCTATGAAATAAAACTTCACCTTCTCCTCTGCCTCCTTTGTGGGATTTTTCTTGCCCGCCTGGCCCAGGCATTACGTTTCAGCGTCCCTCAGCTGCAGCCATTGACTTTTCTCTCTCTCTGTCTGGCAGCTCAGCTACACCACAGCTTGGGTAGCCACGTCTGACTTCCGGGTAGCTGGGCCCCAGAACTCTCTTCAGAGTCTCTGATCCATCCATGTCTGCCTGTCTCCGGGTAGCTGGGCCCCACCTGAGTCTCTGATCCATGTCTGCCTGTCCTTTGACATCTTGAGAGTGTGTAGTCTAAAGAAACCAACACTCAGTGTGTCCAAATCTGAATTTATGATTTCCCTTGGCCCTCCTCCAGAAATGCTCATCCCTGCCCAGTTCCCCACTCAGGGCAGGACGCACCATCCTGCCAGTGCAAAGGCTGGAGGCCTTTCCTCCCTGCTCCCATAAAACTGATGGGTATCAGTTTTACCTCCTGGACATCTCCTTCCCTGCTTCCCTCCACCTCTACCTCTTGTTTGGAGGGTGATACCTCCTGATTGGGCTCCCAGCCTCTCATCCTCCACATAGTTTTTAAAAAGCAAGTCCTGTCACTTTCCCATTTACAACCCTTTACTTGCTTCCTGTTTCTCTTAAGACAAAGGCCCAACTGTGACCAAGGCCTATGGGACCCCAGCTTATCTCTCCTGCCTCAATCCCCTTTCACTTGGCTTTGCTGCCTCCCTGGCTTTTCCTGGAACTTCCCTAAGATCTTGCTCATCACAGAGCCTTGGAAGAAGCCTAGGCGAGGCCCCTCATTCAACATTTCCATCCTATCATTTTACTTTCGTTTGCAAAACTATTCAATGCCTCTCTACCCTGCTTGAGTTTAAGTTCCATGAGGTCAGAGGCCAGGCCTGACCTAGAAGTAGCTCATGAAATATGTGTTGACCTCCCAGGCCTCTCTCAAGCAGGGTCTCCAAGCTGTGCATGGCAGGTGCATGTTGCCCCTCTGTGCTGGGCAAGGTTGGAGCACCTGGAGCCCATCAGGGGGCAGTGGGGGGCTGAGAGGGCCTGAGCACAGGGCTGCAGGGAGATGATAGTGGTAGGGAAAGAGAAGAGAAGCTCCCCCAGGAACTTGGCCTTGAATTGGAGGAAAACCTGTTTTGTTTTCTGGCAATATGAGAAAGGAGGAGGGAGAAAGGCCTGAGGGGAAGGGGAGTCCACTTGGAGCCTTTCTCACAAGGTAGGTGGCACTTATGTCCTCTTTAAATCACTACCATACATTTGGGACTCTGTCCCATCCATTTTCAAGATGCCTTCGTTCTGTGACAATTACAGGCAGTGTTGGAGCCTTTTAGCAGGTGGGTGAGATATTCTGACTGGGCTCCCGACCCTACCCTTATCTCCCTGCCTTCCATCCTCTGGGAGGACCCCAAGGAGAGGAGAAGGCTCCTTCTCTGGGCTATATGCAGCATGGCTGGACCAGGGGTTCTGAGCCCCCTAGGGACAGACCATTATTGCTATTTTAGAAGCCCTCAGGCTGGTGAGGTCTCCTAGGTGGGGGCCACCTGGACACACAGGGTCTATTTGGACACAGGTACAAACAAAAGACAGGTGGAAGCAAATAACCAAGGATGCATCTCCAGACAGAGATATTGACCAAATACAAATAGCTGGATTTAACTAGTAAGTAAAAAATTTGTGTGTGTGTGTGTTGGTGGGGTGATGAAGAGCTTTTATGATCCCTGAGTTCTCAAATCTTCAAATGGGGCAAGGGACTGTTTCAGATCAGGGAAGCTGGGCTGTGGCATGAAACCAAAAGAGAGGCCCCGGGCTTAACACCTGGAGGAAGCTTAACTCTTACCTGTTGAAGCATGAAGTCCTATGTAGGCGGGTAAAAACACAGGCAACACCCCCTCTTCTGGGCCAGTTAGATACATGGCACAACCAGAAAGAACCTTCTCTCGCACCAGCAAACCTTTCTCTGGAGCCAGGCTTGCCAGCAGGGAAGCCCCAGGCAGCCCCCATTGCCTTTCTGCTCTCTTCCCTGTGATAAAAGATCTAACTGCAGGTGGTGTCAAAACCCGGAGCTCTGTTCCATTGAGTTCTGTTCTCCCTTTTAGGCTGGGGAAGCCTTGGGGACAGAGGAGACCCCTCTGCTTCTCTCTCTTTGCCTCATCTCCCCTTTGCTGGAAGGTCTGGAAGGGCCAGGAGAGGGAGAGGGAGATGGGGGAAGCATTGCTTGACTTGTTAGCAGCACCTGGCACCAGCGCCCTTGTGGTATGGCAGACTGTGGAGCTTGGTTCTGTCCCAGGGAGTCTGTGGTAGAGCCGCTTCTGAGGTCCTTTGAAGCCTCCTCGGCCTGGCCACATAGAGTCCCTCCAGCTCCTGCCCTGGCTCTCCTCCACCATCCCGGGTCTGCATCTAGCCCTTCACCTGGCCGCTTCCTCTCACACAGGGGCTTTTCAGGGGTTGGTCAGACAGTTCTTGTGCTCCTCGAATTCTGGGGGACAGGACAAATTCTTTGAGATCCCCTGTGACCTGCAGATAACTTCCCTTCAGAGACTCCTCACGATGTGTCCCTGAGTCTCCAGCAGAATTGGAGGTGGGCAAAGGACTGAGGGTAGCACGATCAACCACACAGACCCTTTGAGCAGCGGAGTGGTCCAGCACCCTGACCTAGCAGGTGGCAGTGTTCACCACCTGCTGAACTGGGGATTCTGCCCAAATGCCAAGATGACGGAGCAGGGGCCTTTATCCTCCTATTTTATGAGCATCATAAATCAAGGGTGTGTAAAAAGTTGAGGCAGGAGAGTAAGGCAAAGACGGGAGGGAGTGCAAAGCACGAGACAGTGAATAGAAGCCGTGAAGGCAGAGGAGCTGAAGGAAGCCACAGAGAGGCCACTAAGCTGATGTTTACACGGGGCAGTGGCCCTGCAAAGGGCCTTGTGCCAACTTACTGAGACAGCAGTGCTGGAGGAAGACATGATTGCCAATTTAGAGATGAGAAAACTGAAGCTCTCCAAGGCAAATGACTCATGGCAGCAGAATTTAGGTGTCAGCCAAGTTAAGCAGTGCAAGCAGTCCCCTGAATTATAAACATCCAACTTATATCCGACTTGTACGTATGAACAGAGGCTATTATAAGTAATAGGTAAAGGTACCTGTTCCAATTTACATGCAAATTCAGCTTAAGAACAAACCTGCAGAACATATCTCATTCATTACCCAGGATTGCCTATATATCATCTCTTTCTCTAGAAGATTCCAATTGTTCTCTTTCCTCCTTAGAAGAATGTCTAGTTAGGGGCCGGGCACAGTGGTTCATGCCTGTGATCCCAGCACTCTGGGAGGCTGAGGCGGGTGGATTGTCTGAGCTCACATGTTCGAGACCAGCCTAAGCCAGAGTGAGGACCCCCCCCCCCCCCGTCTCTAAAAATAGCCGGGCGTTGTAGCAGGCACCTGTAGTTCCAGCTACTTGGGAGGCTGAGGCAAGAGAATCACCTGAGCCCAGGAGTTTGAGGTTGGCGTGAGCTATGACGCCATGGCACTCTACCCAGGGTGACAAAGTGAGACTCTGTCTCAAAAAAAAAATGATTGTCTAGTTATATGAGTAATATTAGAATACATCCTCCCTATAAAAACATATAAAATGTTCATGAGAAAATGAAAGACCACTTCACCACCAGCCCCCAAGCAGCGGCAGTCTGGTAACCATTGGTACAATTTTTTAACACCCTTGTAAGCTTTTTCCTCTATACTCACATGTTTTTATTGGTTTTTATTTTTTTGAGGCAGGGTCTCACTCTGTTTTGAAGTACAGTGGCATCATCACAGCTTACTGCTAACATCAAATTCCTAGGCTTAAGTGATCCTCCTGCCTCAGCCTCCTGAATAGCTAGATTACAGGCACTTACCACAATGCCCAGATAATTTTTCTCTCTCTCTCTTTTTTTTTGGTAAAGATGGGGTCTCACTGTGTTGCTCAGGCTGCTCTTAACTTCCTGGCCTTGAGTGATCTTCCTGTCATGGCCTCCCAAAGTGCTAGGGTTACAGATGGGAGCCACGGGGTGCAGCCTCTGTATTTCTCACACACACATCCCTATGTAGTTTCACATAAGAAAAATATAATATTTTATTGGTTGGTTTTTAGTTTGTTCTCTTTTTCTTTAATTTTTTTTTTTTGAGACAGAGTCTTACTCGTTGCCCTCAGTAGAGTGCTGTGGCGTCACAGTTCACAGCAACCTCAGACTCTTAGGCTTAAGTGATTTTCTCGCCTCAGCCTCCCGAGTAGCTGAGACTACAGGTGCCTGCCACAACGTCTGGCTATTTTTTAGAGACTGGGTCTCACTTTGGCTCAAGCTGTGAGTTCAGACAATCCACATGCCCAGCCCATTAGTTGTTTTCTTATTCTTTCTATCAAAAAAGGTATCTTATTGTACGTACCTATCAGCTTAATTTCTTCACTCAGCACTAATGCAAAAGGGTTGTGAAATGTGAAATGGGCTGAGAAGTTTTGTCAGCCAGTGTGGCTCCACCTCCTCCTTTTTCATGCTGTATAGTTTCTACCTACTTGGCCACGCCCTGATGATGGACAGACATAGTTCCCAATATTTCAAACAACAGGTGTATTGTTGAAAAGACCTGGAATGTTGCAGGGCTCTACATTGGTGAGTCATTGTTCAAGAGGGGCTCAGACGAGACTTCTCTGATGATGCAAAGGGACTAAAATCAAGGTGGTGGGACACAGTCTATGCCAGCAGTTAAGAGGGAGCCCTGGTTTGTGTGTAGTTGTGCTGAAGTTGAGCCCATTCCCCCTCTCTGAGCCTCAATTTCCCTTTCTTTAGAACAAAAGCATCGTGATGCCAGTGGTTCTCAACTCTGGCCACTCAACCGAGACACCTAGGGAACTCTAAATAAACTAAAAATTATCAGCACACACACACAAACCACATAACCAGTGTCTGGGCCCTCATTCTTGTTCAACTGTTCTAGGATAGGGCTCTTTCATCAGTAAGTTTTACAGCACCTCAGGCAATTCTAACATGTAGCAAAGGTAAACAACCTCTGTTCTCATGTGCACAAAATATTCCTGGGGACCTGTTTAGGTGGAGTGTGCACTCAGGTGTAAGGGAGGATGGTTTCCCAGGACAGTACAGGACAGCTGGGATGCAGGTCACTTAGCCCCACCTGTGGGTGTAGCAAGCCCAGAAGACAGCAGCAGAGGGCCGGCAGGGCTGTCGAGGCCTAACTCCAAGGTGGGTGCCTCTGTCTCAGTCATAATTTAGGCAACGGTTGGCCCATAGGCTTCCAGGTAATGGTGGCAGGTCCCAGTCAGGCCTCTGGGCCAAGCTACAGGGAATCTAGGGCAAGCAGCTGTCCCCAGGAAAGAATTCAGCCTCTAGGCAACTGCAGTGGCTACCAGGGAGGGGGTTCCCCCCAACAAAGGTGGCATAAACCCAATCTTTACTCCCAGTGTCCTATTTACATGTATAGATATTTTTACCAAACAGAGGTCAATCAGAATTAGGACCACCTCGTGCTTTAATCTGTAAAGCCATATGTCTGTCTTGAGTTTTCTATCAAAGTAAGCATTCTAAAGTCCTGTCAACATGGAGTTAGACGCACAGCTCAGACACTGGGACTCTTGAAGCCACAGTCAGCTGAAGGTGCTTATCCAAGGTGTCTTGGGCTCCTGACCTAAGAGTCATTCACCTCTGGACTTGGACCCAATTAGTCCCCAGCAGACAGAATATGTAGAAAGAATGTTCTCTCGGGATCCAAAGCAAGCTCTTGGGACAAGTGGCCAAGATGGAAGAACAACCTCATCCGGTTTTGTTGGAAACCCACAGCAAGGTTTGTCCTCAGAGGATGCTGGTCTAGAGAGAACTGCAAACTCTCCACTCCTGAGGCCGGTTCAGACAGCACGTTATAGGAAATGGGCCTCCTTTCTGCTCTGCCACCCTCCTCTTCATCACTAAATAACACGTAAGGACACAGGTCCAAACAAAGGGCAGGTGGGAGCAAATAACCAAGGATGCAGCTGCAGACGAGGACATCAACCAAATGCAAATAGCTGGATTTGACAAGTAAGCAAAACAGTCAAGGAGTTCAGTACAAAGAGAGGGGAGTTGAGGCCCAGCATAGATTTGCTTGTAGATGTGCAGCTCAGGGGCCCTTGGTGGGCTCCACTCCTGAAGAAGAGCCAAGGTCTAAGCAATAAACAGGCTGGGTCCAAGTCACAGCACCAAGTCGAAACTAAAGCCAAACCCAAGACATAACCAGCCAAGGCTCTTTTTTTACAATTGTGCAGTCATTTTTGTTTCAGCAGGAGGTCAAAGGAGTCTGAAAGGAAAGTCAGTGTACAGGGGAAAAGAGCAAGTACTGAGAGAGCCTCTGACTGGCACGTGTTCTATTGGGATGGGATTTTTGAAGGAGGGGAAGACCTCAGTGGGCTTTTGAGAATGTTTGGCAGTCCTCCATTGGTTCACTATCTATATATGGCACGACTGAGAATTTTCAGGTTTTTCTGGTTTTTAGGAAGACTGGTTAAGAGATTTATTAACTGTGGAGAAGAGGATGGGGTGGGGAGAATTTGGGCCAGGCAGAGGCAAACAGGGCCCCCTTCCTTTGTGTGTTATTCTTAGTCCCAAGAGTGGGGTTCTGGGTACACAGTTTCCTACTGTGTGCAAAGCCACTATACTGGGGACTAGGTAGCAGTTACAAAGATGAATGGAACATAGACTACAGCCTTTCCAGGAGAGGACTCAGTGCCAGTTGGCCAATTTTGGATCCCCTGACATGGTGAAGCTGTAAGCAAACTGTCCGAGAGGGCAGGAATGGTTAAGGCACTCTGAGTAGAACTGGATTCAGTTCACCAGGGCCCTGAAGGAGTGACTCTGTGTTTTATTTATTCATTCATACAGCAATGCACGAGCACTCACTGGTGTCAGCTGCTGTGCTAAGTGCTGGGACACAGCAGTGAACCACATGGACCTTGTCCTTCTGGGGCTTATAGTCAGACAGTCAGGATAGACTTTAAGGAAGAATCGCAAGCTCACGTATTGGAGGACAGGCACAGAGGGCCAGGGGAGCAGGAGGTGGGAGCCTTACCTTGACTGGGCCAGAGAAGGCCCGTTGGAGAGAGAAATATTTCAACTGAGATGCAGAAAGGGGACTTGTGTGGCCTGAGAGTTCCAGAGAGAGGGAACAGAGTGTTAAGGCTCCAAGGAGACAAAAAAAAGATTACCTGTTTAAGGATGTGAAGGAGCCCAGTGAGCTTGGGGTAAGACAGGACAAGTGGGGCTTGGGCTGGAGAGGGGGAGGGAACACGGCCTGGTAAGCCATGCTGAGATGTGTGGATTTGTACAAAGGGCAGTGGGAAGCTGTTGAAGAGTTTTATAGAAAGATTTGATATCAGTTTGCCCTTTCCCAAGATCATTCAGGTTACTGTGTAGAATTTCAAAAAATTGGAACAAGCAAGAGTAGACACAGGGCAGTTGATACAGTCATTCAGGGGAGCAGTGAGGGCAGCCTGCCCCTAAACCCCCACCTTCAGGGGCAGTGGAGATGGAGAATGGTGAGTGGTTTTACAAGAAAATTTAGGATATAAAATCCTTGGGGCTCAGCAGTTGGTGATCACTGGGGCTAAGAGGAGGGCGTTTTCAAGAACCCTTCCTGGATCTGTCTGCAGCCATTATTACCATCCCTCGGTTACACCACTGTTGCCCTTTCCTATGAGGATGCAAATGTGCAAAGGAAGGTCACATACTCAGTCCTTTACTCCTTGAGCTTGAGGTGCCTGTGAAACTTCAAAGTGGAGACTGAGTCAACAAATGAGTTTATGGGGTTTGAGGCTTAGAAGAGAGGTCTGGCTGGGAATAGCAATGTGGGAGTGATTGACACAGATTTTTTTTTTTTTGAGACAGAGTCTCACTTTGTTGCCCTCGGTAGAGTGCTGTGGCATTACAGCTCACAGCAACCTCCAACTCCTGGGCTTCAGTGATTCTCTTGCCTCAGCCTCCTGAGTAGCTGGGACTACAGGCACTGGCCAGAATACCCAGCTATTTTTTGGTTGCAGTTTGGCCAGGGCCAGGTTCGAACCTGCCACCCTCGGTATATGAGGCCGGCGCCCTACTCAGTGAGCCACAGGTGCCGCCCCACACGTAGATTTTTTAATGGAGCCATGCCATCACCTTGAGAGACAGGCAGAGAGAAGGCAGAGCAGGCCCAAGTCCTGCAGCAGAGGAAGGGATTGCAAAGGAGGCTGAGAAGGAACAGCTGGCGAGCAGAGACCAGGAACTGTACGCATGGAGGCCAACGGCACAGTGGTTCAGGAGCAAGGGCAGAGGTCAGCGGTCAAGTGCTGCTGAGATATCAAGATGAGGTCTGAGGACCTCATTGTCTATTGGATTCAATAAATTGTTGACCTCACTGCAATTCTGATCGAGTTGTGGGTGTAGAAGCCACACTAAAGGGGAGGGGTACACCAGCGGAAGATGTTTCAGAAAGGTCACCCTGGTGATGGATGGAGGACGACTCAGCAGAGTGAGCATTCAGAGATTGTTGCAGGAATCTAGAGAAGAGAGGTTAAGGTACAAGAACCAGGAGCCTCAATGATTTAAAAAAATCACGGATGTCAATGTCAACCTAGAGGAACAACTGGGAACTTGATTGGCTTTGTCCCAGAAGGCAATGAGAAAGGGAACAGGAGGTGGAAGGAGCCCTGGGATTCCCACGGATCATTCTGAGATTCCAGCCACTCTCTGCGAACCGTCCCTGCGTGTTCCTCCTCCCCAATGCTCCTAGAAGGCCTCTGGGGCTCATTTAAGGAACAGACCCAAATAAGCAAAAGTGAGGAAGTGCTGGGTCTCAGGCCTTTGCTGTGCAGAGAAAGCAGGATTAAAAATCTGGCTTTACCACCTGCTCTTTGTGTGGCACGTCTCTAAGCATTTCTGTGGATATAAAACAGTCTTTTCAGAAATGCTATAGTAGGAAAATACACATGGGTTAAGATGGAGAAAATGTGGAATTTAAAAATTCTGTTTCCTCGAGTTTTCTCTTCTGGGTGTTAACCTTCCAGTTATGAACAAGAACTCTCCCCAATCCATGAAGGAAGAAAGGAACAATGGGCCGCCAGGGTCTGCCAGGTGTGCCTGGAGGCACAGGTGCTTGGAGAGCCAGGCTTGGTGGCCACTCTGCCTCTGGGCCCTGGGGACAGACCAGCCCTACCATCTCCCTGCCTACTCTCATCCCACAGCCCTGTCCCCAGCTGATACCATCAAAGGTAAACACTGAGTCTGCAAGGAGCTGGCTAAGCAAACAAGCTTGCACATCACTGCTGAAGCTATTAACGCCCACGTGCCAGGGTCTGGTGGTGTGACAGCCCAGCCCTGGTAACAGCTGGTGATGCCATGCCCCAACAGTCGCCTGCCCCACAGCCAAAGTCCAGAGGGCCCATTCCGGAGCAGAGCTGCAGTGCAGTGCGGATGCAGGGACATCCCTAGCTGGTAAGCTGCCCTGACTGTGGCTCCATAGGCATTCTCCCTCCCAAAACCCCTTTACCAGAAGTTTTCTCTGGCAGGTGCTCTGCTCTGAATGCACACCAGGGAGACATCTGGGGTCAGTGTATGATGCTTGGGGCTCTGGGACCCAGGGGCCCCCCAGTGTGGTCTGAAGCCTATGAGATTCCCAGGGAAAGACTGGAAGTCTATGGTTGTTCTCTTTGGATTTGAAGGACACATCATAGCTCCCGCAGACAGGCTGCACAGGGAATTGAGTGGGGAAAGATTAGCTATGTAGGAAGATTCCTGTAGTATTGCCCTGGTGGGCAGAGAAGAAAACTTCACACACTTCTTCCCCCAGCTCTCCCCTAGCCCTACCACATGGGACCAGGAGACAGGGATCTCAGTTCTAGAAGATTCAGGGAAGAGCTTCTCCCATGTGCCAGGGCCCACCAGCCTCACCAGCCTCCCAAATGAATGTTGGGGACGGGGTCAGGCTTTATGTTGGTATCTTCTAGCATAGAGTCTGTGTTGAGTCTCCACAGCTTGAACTTGGCCACACCTGGGCTGTGATGGAAGGGCAAGAGTCTGGGCTCTACTCTAAGTACCTGAGTGAACTTGGGCAAGTTACTGGTCCTTTCTTATCTGTAAAACTTAATAAAAAATACTATTTCTGCAAGTGTTCGTGGGGATCCCACCTTCAGAGGTGAGTGGGAGGAAGCACTGGGTTTGAATCTAGGAATCCAAAGCCAGTGTAGACCCTTGCCATGCCTCCTCCTTGGCCTGCGTTTCTTCCTTTGTATGGTGGGGGTTGAGGAGGACTGGACTGGGTGGCTTTTAGGTTCCAGATCCTCCACGACCAGTTCTGACCTAGTCCCAACTGCTTTCCTGACTCTGGGTAGGATTTTCCCCAAGAAAGGGAGGGGGGAACAGTTGAGCATCCACCGGTTCCGGCTCAGAGAATCTGCTTAGTTTTTCAGTCCTTCTGAGATGATACCAAGGTACTATTTCATTTTTTTAAAAATGGGCCAATCATTCACCATATTAAATTAACAGGATAATAATAGGTTGTAACTCCCCAGTTTGAAAAATACTCTTCCAAGGCCAGTCCTGCTTTGATACGCCTGGGCCGTGGGCCTGAGGCTTGGTCTAGCACTCCCTTGTGGAGTTTTGAACAACTGCAAATTCTCAGTCTTTTTAGTCATCAAGGTGTGTGCTGCCATCCTTCAAAGATGTGAATTCACGGGCCTGTACCTTTCCCAAAAGGAACACCTGTGATTGTTGCTAAAATCTGAAACGTAGCACTCCCCGCTTTTAGGTCAAGTTCCATCAGTACATTTTATAGCAAAAATCAGAGAACAATAAGCTTATGTACAAGCGGTTGAGACAGCTACTTTCCCCCTTGTTTTCACGGCTGGTACTGGATCACATAGATAGGAGGTTCTCATTAAGCAGCCCTGTGTACGAGTGTACCACAGGCCTGGGAAGAGCGCCCAAGAAATGTTGATTCCCTCACTGCCTCACAGTCGAGGACCATTCCCTGCTGCATTGATGGAGTGCAAAGATTTCTTCTATCTAGAAGGAAATTCAGTCTTATGCCAAAATGCCTCAGAGAGATGAAAATTGTTTTTAAGGCAATTCTCAATTTTGCTAAATGTGAAAGAGGTTGGAGGATGGTAACTCAGACCAGCTGTGGTAGTCTCCGACAAGAGCAGCAGGGGATGGAGTGAGTACCTGGAATGTGGAAGCCAAGTCATTCCGCCCTATCCTGTCCTACCTGCTTCCTGCCTCCCCCTCTGCTGGCCTGAGCAAGAGTGGGGCCCAGAGAATGCTCATGCAATCCAAGCAAGTTCAGTGATGCTCCTCAGAGCTCCTGGTGCCACAGAGCTATGTAGATTCCTGACCTTGTTAGAAGTAGGACAGCAGCTCTGGGCCTCTCATGGACCTTGTGGACAGTTTAGTGACAAGTGTCTAGATGTTCCAGGGAATCTAGGTTCGGTTAGTCCCCGCAGACCTTGGCCTTGAGTGTATTTCTTTCTTCCTTTTCTGTGTGTGGCACCCTCTTCCAGGCTCTGGGGCTAGCTGATGGCCACCTGGACTGGGTATATCACTGCCCACACACTTCTCGTATGGCTCAAGGCCCTTACAGTCCTGAAGCTGAGCTTAAGCCTTTGGCACAGCTAACTCAGTGGTCATCACAAGCCACAATTTTCTGAGAGGTTGAGAAAGGAAGACAACATCCTAAAATTAGAGATCCAGGACAAAGAGCCACCCGCTTAGTCTTCAGGGTATGCTCAAGACAGTAGAGCTATAACTGCGATTTTAAAGTAAGAGCCAAGTGTCCAGGTCAGCCAGGAGATCAAGGTCTGAGGTTGGGCAATGGGAACCAGCCCCCAAGTCCTAGGTAGATCCCAGAAGTCAAGCTCCCTGCCCTTAGGTGGCCAGAATGTAAAAATGATTTAAATATATTTGTTCATATTAAGCAAATCAATTGTTCCTTGATATTCATGAAAAACATTTACATTTCACCCTCAAGGGTGCTTAGTCACTCAGGCTTTAAATTCCAGCTCTGGGACAGGTTCGGTGGCTCATGCCTATAATCCTAGCACTCTGGGAAGCCAAGGCAGGGATCACTTGAGGCCGGGAGTGTGAGACCAGCCTGAGCAACATAGCAAGGCCCCATCTCTACAAAAAATACAAATTAGTCAGATATGATGGTACATGCTGGTAGTCCCAGCTACTCAGGAGGCTGTCGCAGGCAGATCGCCTGAGCTCAGGAGTCTGAAGTTGCAGGGAGCTATGACAATACCATTATACTTCAGCTGGGGCAACAGAGCTAGACCTCATCTCAAAAATAAATAAACAGATAAATAAATTCCAAAATGCTCTGTGTACCCAGTTTAGACCCAGTCCAACATTCCTGACTTAGTTTGAATCTGTCAAACTCAGTTCCATGGCTCACCTCTCTGGCTCGTGTCTCTCAGTTCAATGTGCAGGCTACAAACGTGTGGTGTGCACGTTGGCCCAACACTTGCAGCAACCCATTGGTGTAAGGGTGAGGGGGACAAAGGAAGCCAGCAGTGCTGGAGACATGGTGGGAAGATGTTTCAGACTAAGAACTCACATCTGGAGATGGCTTAAGGTTTACAGAGGTTTATTCCCTACATCTTTTGTCTCTGGGTTTAGAACTGAGAAAGCTCAGTCCAAGTGAAGGGAAGTGCCCGAGCTGTGGCTGATTTGGAATTCTAGCTCAGCGCCTAGGACTCCCAGTCTCCTGACACTGACAACTACTGGACTTCCCATGGAACCCCCATGAAGGCAGCAGTGTGGTCCTGGTCTGTTAGGGTCTGTGACTAGAACACACTACCCATCACTGACTCATGTGCCTCAGGAACACTTCTGCCTAAATGTTAATATTTATCATTTACAGCCCTCCACTGCCCCCTTTCAAAGGTGAACACAGTAAAATTTATGACAGGTGCGCTATCAGAACACAGAGGAGCATAAAAGCGAAGGAAGCGCCCTAGTCCATCCATCTGCCGCCGTTTCTTCCAGAGGCCCAAGAGCCTGGAGTATTCTGGCATGGGGCTGCAACCGGGAGCTTTCCTCCTGGGGCTGGTGCTGCTTCTGGGGCAAGGTAAGTGTGCCTTTTGCTGAGGGGACAACCAGAGGCTCAGCCCTGTTTCTATCCTGTGTCGCTTAGGCAAGGAGTTTGAGAGAGGAATATGGGCTTTTGATGAGATAAAGCACCAGGTGCACAGTTCAAACGTGAGAGAACTGGTCTGCTTCTTGTGAAACAGGGTGCTGAAGATGCCTACAGAGTGACTGAGGGTCAATTCCCCCAAAGGTGGTTAGGGTGAGGCAGGTCTAGGGATGGGTGAGAAGTGGACAGGCAGCAGCACTCTGGTGGGGAAAGAAGCTGTAGGTGTCCAGTCACCGAGACCTGGACTCCTGCTCTTTGTGCTGTGGGCTGCAGGCAAGTTATTCTACCTCCCCGGACCTTGATTTTTCTCATCCTCAAAATGGAAATACCTCCACTAAGCACATTGTGATCATTAGTATTTATGAGCTTTGTTTTGTTCTTTGCTAATGGAACAGAGATAGGCATATTGCCAGATGATAAATTCTAAAAGATTGCCCACATTCTTTAGTTCTACCAAACAGCCTGTTGATTCTTGATTGAAATGAGCGGGTCCCCCTGTGCTCTGCCCTCTTCCTGACACCAGTGGTGGTGAGATCATGCCTCTGCCATGTTTTCTTTCTCTCTGCTCCTTTCTCCCCTTCCCTGGCTCTCTCTCTCTCTCTCTCTCTGTTTAGGAAGGCAGAATCTTTTAAACTGAAAAGGGTCTTAAAGATGATCTTTCACCCTCACTGGATGAAAGGCTTGGGCCCAGAGCCAGAAGCACCTGCCTTTGAGTCCACAGCCAGAGAGAAAGCAGTATGGGGCAGAGATCTGAGCCTTCCCGGGGGTGGGGAATGAGTCCCAGTCCCACTGCTCACCTAGGGCAACACGGTTACCTTGGGGGAGCTGGGCTAGGAAGAATGATAACGCCGGCTGTGCCTACCACACACCATGATTGTACCTTCGTGATTACTAATGAGGCTGAGGAGGTTTTTCATGTTCATTGAATTCCTCTTTTGTGGAATGCGCCTTTCACAGTCTTTTCTCCATTTTTCTACACTATAGGCTTGTCTTTTTCCAATGACTTTTAGAAATCTCCACTCACTCTCTGATGGTTAGGTGTTAGGAAGATACCTTCTCCCACTCTGAAGCTTGTCTTTCAGAAAAAGTGGAAAAAGAAGGGTGGCACCTGTGGTTCAAAGGAGTAGGGTGCCGGCCCCATATGCAAGAGGTGGCAGGTTCAAACCCAGCCCCAGCCAAAAAACTGCAAAAAAAAAGTTGAGGGTGGAAAGAAGCTTTCCACTCTTTTAATGGAGACTTTTGATGAGCAAAATTCTTAATTTTGGGAAGACTCATGAAGACCACCCAAAAGAGAACAAAGACAATTTACACAAACTTGCTGTAGCAAACTGTAACTTGCCTTTGGCTGAGATCCAAAGGCAGGAAGGGGAGTGAGAAACAGAGGAAGGCTGTAGGTCTGCTCTGATAGAGGCCACTGGCCTGGAGAAGCAGGATACAGGCTAACCACAGCTAGGGTGTCTGAAGTGACTTGTTGGGAGCGTATTCGACTTTCTTTGGTTGGTTCCCCTGGAGGTAGGGACAAAAAGTAGACAAGATGGCCATCTTGGTCAGTAGTCCTGACCATTCTGGGCTAATTGACACAGAGGTTGTGTGTAGGAGACTGTGCACCAAGCTTGTGGAAGCAGCCACCGGCTCTTGAGGGAGGCGCTGGACGTGGGATAATCTCTTAGCTGGCGTGGAGATGTTTGGCTGCCAGGAGACAAGCCCTTAAGCAGCTGCAGGCATTAATGGGTTAAGATTGGTAGCTTGTTAGCAAGCAGGTGTTATACATTGGACATTCGTGGTGCAGCAGGGTGGGAGTGGAGCCGGGGGAGAGAGAGCAGTGATCATTAAGCAGGTAGCTCTGGCTTGTGGGCCCCCACACCTGTTGTATAATGCTTCAATAAAAGATTGCAGCAGAGGTGGCTCAGGGCTCTCCCTGGAATATGGGAAGCCCTCCTCTTGTAGGCATTTGTACCTTCAATCCGTGGTCCTGGCTGGTTTTATTTGCCTAGTGATGGGATCCAGCTGGTTTTATATGCCTGGTGATGGGGTGCCACAGCAGGCACCCACCCTTGTGGTTTGCCTTTCTGGGCAGGCTGCAGCCATTTTGGGTCAGAGTTCTATGACCATATATGATCTGACCATTGTCCATTTGTATATTTTGTCTAGATCTATTCTTAAGTGTATGATTTTTAAATCTTTTCCTCTGTGGTTTGTACCCTTTGTAGCTTCATATCTCTCTCCTACCTTGAGGTCATGAAAGATAGTCCTATATTTCCTTCTATAAGCTTTATAGATTTGGTTTTCTTAAGTCAATTCCAATACATGTGGGATTGATCTTTATGAAATGTGTGAGAGGAGCTCAATGTTATATATTTTTTCATGCAGGTAGCCAGTTGTCTCAGCACTCTTTATGGATGAGTCCATTGTTTCTCCACAGTTCTGAAGCACCCCCTCTTGTTCACGTGTTAATGACCCGTATTTGGTTCCGTCTGTGTCAGAAATTTCTTTTGCCCCAGTTGTCTATCCATGTGCCAATAATACGTTGTCTTAATTCTGTAGCTTTGGAGTAAGTTTGATTATTTGAGAAAAGAAGTCTTCGTACTTTTTCTTCTTTAGAAATGTCTTGGCTCTGAATTTCCATATGAAGTCTACTATCAGTTTGTCAATTTCCACCAAGGAAAACCTGTTGGGATTTTGATAGAGATCGCTTTGAGTTCTGTAACTCAAGTTAGGGATAACAGACATCTTTACAGTGTTGCATTTTTTAAACTATGTATTTTGGAGATTTCTCTGTTCTGATTTTGAACATGGTTTGTTAAATTGATTCCTAGATATGTGATACTTTGGTTGTATGAAAAACTTTTTAATTTTTATTTTGAAAATGTTGTTGTTATATGGCCATAAAATTGATTTTTGTATTGATTTGAATCCAACTAAACTCCTAAATTTTAATAATTTATCTGTATTTTTTTGGATTTTCTATATATACAATCCTGTCAATAATGACAACATTTTTGCTTTCTTTGGAATCTGTATACCTTTTATTTCTTTTTCTTACCATACTGTGCTGGCTCACTTTCATGAAAGTGATGGTTGGAGGCATTTTTATTCCCAAATTCAAAAGAAAAATGTTTACTTTTCATTGGTAAGTATAGTGTTTACTTAAGGCTCTTTTGTAGATACTCTCTATAGGATTAAGGAAGCTCTATTTCATTCTCAGTTTGCTAACAGGATTTTTAAAAATTATGAATGGATATTGAAATTTAATGCTTTTTTAATGTACTTGTTGAGATGATTGTGTGATTACTCCTTTAATCTGTTCATGTAATGAAGTAAATTAATTGACTTTTTATTTTGTTCATTTTTTCAGTTGCTTTTTAAATTTGTCAGATACCACATTACCTTTATTTGTCTTGTCTCTTTTAATCTAGAATTCTCAATCTCAGAGTTCTTTAGGCTTTTTGACACTTTCTTTTGTGTCACTGAAATTTTTAGGCTGATTTTTGTGTGTGTAGGTATACCTCAATTTGGATTTGTCTGAATTGTGCCCTTATTGCTAGAATCAATTTAAGCTCTTCTGGCAGAAATACAACATAGCTCATGTTGTGTCCTTGATGTGGCACAGGAGGGAGACAGTGGTATTTGGTAAATCCCCTAATCTGTGATGTTAAATTTGGTTAAGGTGGTACCTGCCTGATTTTTCCCAGTGGGGACTTGGTGCTATTCACTGGGGCCTCCTGGTGTTCCTCTACATGGCCCTTCTTTCTCTATGAGCAGTTTCTACTTCTTCACGTGGTGACTCAAGGCCCCGGAAGAAGGCAGATAGAAGCTACAAGGCCTTCTGACGTCGAGGCCCCAAAGTCATTTCTGCTGCCTCTATGGGCCAATGTATGTTTCAGGGCTAGCCTACACTTAAGGGGAAGGAAATAGACTTCATCTTTTTTCTTTTCTTTCTTTCTTTTTTTTTTTTTTTTCTTCAAGACAGGGTCTTACTCTGTTGCCAGGCTAGGCATAGTGGTGTCATTATAGCTCAGTGAAGCCTAAACTCATGGACTCAAGCGATTCTTCTGTCTCTATTTCCCAAGTAGCTGGGACTATGGGCGCATGCCACCATACCTGGCTAATTTTTTTATTTTTTATTTTTTTTAATTTTTGTAGAGACATGGTCTTGCTATATTGCTCAGGCTGGTCTCAAACTCCTGGGCTCAATGACCCTTCTGCCTCAGCCTCCCAAAGTACTAGGATTACAGGCGTGAGCCCCCTCACTCGGCCTATGTTTCACCTTTTGGTGGAAGGAGCAGCAAAAGTCATGTTACAAAAGACCATGCAGAATGGGAGGCAATGCTATGGTTATCTTTGGAAAAATACACAGTAGCCTCTGTAAGTTGACCACCCAAGGGAGTGTAACAGACTTGTCAACATATGGAAGTGGACAACCTGAGGAACTAGGCCTGCTGTACTGATACATACTATGGTACATGTCTGGTCTAGGTCAATTAAGCAACTGAAGGAAGTGGTCAGTGTAGGGAGGTGGTTGACTATGGAGATTCTCCTATATCACAGCCTATATCGTATTTTTTTCCTGGTTCATTGATTTATGTAAATGTATCTTGCTTGGTGTTTTTAATGTCTACTGAATCTGTGGCTCGATAGCGTCATCAGTTTTGAAAACTTCTCAGGCAATATCTCTTGAAATGTTGCCTCTACTCTGCATTTCTGTCTTCTCAATGTCAATGAAATGTTTGCCTTTCTCACTTCATGTACCATGTTCACCCCTCTCCCGGCTCTAACATCTGTTTGCCCTTCTATACCACATTCTCAGTCATCTGATCCATCTTCATTCTTAGCTTCTTCATTCTTTCAGTTGTGTCCAATTTGCTGTTAAACCAGATCATTGAAGATTTTGAAAATCTTTATTTTTCAAATTTAACTTGTGTTTGTTCTTTATCAAATTTACATTTATTAAAACATTATTAGGTTCTCCCCCAATGCATTTGTTTTATTTTATTAAAACATAGTGATTTTATAATTTTGCCTGATAAATATTCAAAGTCTTTATGGTCTGTTTCTGCTCATGCAGAGATGTCCAACCTTTTTTTTTTCTCTGACACACATTGGAAGAATAAGAGTTATCTTGAACCATACACTAAACACATAAATACTAATGAAAGCTGATTAGCAAAAAGAAAATGTATACATATGCATATTTTTTGTGATACCACAGATAAGGAAAAAAGTCCTGAGAAAATCAGTCAGCGTAGGGCCCACGGGCCTCAGGTTGGACACCTCTGTCTCAATTGTTCCTGCTAGTTTTTTTTTGAGACAGAGTCTTACTATGTCACCCTCTGTAGAGTGCTGTGTTGTCACAGCTCACAGCAACCTCAAACTCTTTTGCTTAAGTGATTCTTTTGCCTCAGCCTCCCAAGTATCTGGGACTATAGGCACCCACCATAATGCCTGGCTATTTTTTTGTTGTAATTATCATTGTTGTTTGGCATGCCTGGGCTGGGTTTGAACCCACCAGCTCCAGTGTATGTGGCTGGTGCCTAGCTGCTGAGCTACAGACACTGAGCCATTCCTGGTAGTTCTTGCTCACAGGTACCTCACTTCTTTATGTACTATATTTGGTAATTTTTTTACTGGATGTTGCTTGGACTCCTTGAAAATTTACTTATGACATTCTCTGAGGCCTGGGATAAGAGTGAATGTCTTCAGAAAAGCTATAAGTCTTCATCCTGTCAAGCCACTGGGAGATTCCCACTTGAGGTAATTGCAAACTAAACTTGTGTGAGGTTCCCTGGAACAGTCAAGCCCCAAGCTAAGCACTATGCATGAATGACCGCATTCCTTTTAGATGGCCAGTGCTATTTTCCCATTTTACAGATGAGAAAACTGAGGAATAACTTGCCCAGAGCCATTCAGCTATTAAGTATGGGAGCCAAAGTTCAGTCCTGAGCCTGAGTCAGGAGCTAGTGCCTTTGAGACCACCCTGGTTATAAGAGAGCCCAAAGGGAGAAAGAACCAAAACTGGTCTCTCATTTGAACTTTAAACATACTCAGACAACACACATGAAAATAGATTGCTGCTTTGCAAGTTTTAGCTTATAAAGATGAAACATTATCTCAAAATTGCAAGTGGCAAGAAATCACTGTATCTAATATAATACAATACAATTTCTGCTAGAATTTTATTTTCCTCAAATGAGTCAGAAGTTAGCTAGGAGACTGTCATGCCTGTGGGGGGAGGGGGAAACTTGTTGCCTTGGTAATGTGCCCATGACAGGGCCTGTCAAAGCAAAGACAAAGATGGGGGTGGGTGAGCTCACTGTGTGAGGAAAGGGCCACCTTTTCATCACCAAGACAAGTAAAGCTGGATAACATTTGTTTTGCAAGAGCACAGTGTCCTACCTAAAGGATGGTTTCCTCTCCATTCCTGGATGAAGTTTTTTTCAGCCTTCTAGAAATACTATTTTTGCCAATAAGAGTGGAGAGAGATATAAGAGAACTTGTAGTGGCTCAATTCCTTCACATTATAGGTGTGAGAGGGGAGCGTGCTGCTCAGGTCATGCATGCAGTTGGTGGCAGAGCCATCCTGGGGACTCTGGTGTCAGACTCTCTACGCCCCACGCCTCATTCCCCACCGCCCACCGCAGCTCCAACTCACAGTATACTTCCAAATTCCTGCTCTGAGCAGCAGACACAGGAAGGGATTCTCTTTGGGGGCTCAGAAGTTCTCCTTTCCTGGAATGTCATCTGTGCCGTGTGGATTTTTAGGACTTTCTTGTCAATCACCATTTTCATCCAGTTGCACTTTTGCTATCCTCAGTTAACTGAGCACTCTTCTAACACCCCAAGTTAGGCTGAACCAAATGTAAGGAACCCTCTGGGGAGAGAGAATGAATTTGCATGAAATCACTGGAGAAGAATTAAGCACCAAAATAGGTGCACGTAGCTGTAATAAAAGCAACAGGATTCAGAGAACTGAGAGAGGAACGTGGGCTGGAGAAGTCTTATGTGGGAGGTGAAACTCAGTTGCTCACAGAAGGGTGAGTGGGATTAAGATACACGCAAAGGCACAGAGGGAACCGTGGGGGAGGGGACACAGAGGCAGAGTGGGCTCGGCGGGATGGGTTAGTGGAGCGGACCACTGGACCTGAGTACAGGGCTGGTGTTAGGGGAGGTGAGGGGCTAGATAAAGTGGGATGATTAAATCCCAGTGCAAGCAGAATAATAGAGATTATCAGAGGGCATGTTGGCTTCAAGAGACTTCTAGAATGATCCACATCTTTTATTGTACGTTACAAAAATTGGCCTGCCCACGGTCATAGAGCCAAGTCTAGGATTTGGACTTGTAGTGGGACATGGGGAGCTATAAAGTGTTCCTCAGCAGGGGAGTGGCATGATGTGAGTGGTGTTTCAGGCAGGATGAGTCTTAAGCTTCAGACATAAAAGGCCATGAGTCAAAAGAGGCCACACGTGGGAGAGCAGACTCCTGGCTCATAGGGGGTTTGCTGGACTCAGCAGGGAGTGCCTGTCTCCTGCCTTGGGCCACCAGTTCCTCTTGCACTCTTGCATCTGTTGAGAAACAAGAGTCCGAAGCCTTCGCTCCTTCACATGCCGCGTTCCCAGTGGCCTCTGGAGGAGAGCTTTCTGACAGGGAGAACTGAGGCCTCCCTGACATCCCTCCTGTTAAGCTCACTGATTGTCATGCCCGCCTCCACCTCCATGCAGCTCTGGGGCAGCCTAGTTCCCCTTTAAAGTTCTGGCTGGGGATGGCTGAGGCAAAGCTGGAGCTCCCGGGATTGCGAAGCTTATTAGGACAGGAGGAGTCAGGGCTATGGAACCTGCCCTGGCAAGGACGCACATGTTCATCTTTGCCATGGGGCTGTTGTCTACAGACTGCTCCATCCTGGCTCTGGGTCACTCGCATTGTCCTTGTCCCTGTCTGTTTTGTGCTACTATAACAGAACACCACAGACGAGGTACTTTATAATGAACAGAAATGTATTGGCTCCCAGTTCTGGGGGCTGGGAAGTCTGAGGGGCAGGCGTGTGGCGAGGGCATTCTTGCTGTGTCATCCTGTGGCGGAAGGCAGATGGGCAAGTGAGGGTGAGAGAGAGACAGAAGGGCACCAGACTCTTCCCTTTCGTGATGAACTCATTCTCACGATAATGGCATTGATTCATTCATGAAGGCAGACGCCTCATGACCTAAGCACCTCTAACAGGACCCACCAGAGTCCAACCTTCCGACACCTCCGCATTGGGGATGGAGTTTTCAACACATGAACTTTCAACACATGAACAGTGACACATCTTCACTGTGGAATCCCCGCGAGAAAATTGAGGACACTGATCCATAAGTAAAGAATTCCCTTGTCTGAGGCCAAGGGCAAAACTGAAAATCAGCTTTGAATATGTTCTGTCAAGACTGTTTCTGTCTCTTAGGGTGCAGGGTATACGGATATTGGATATCTATGGGTGACAGGAGGGTACATGTGTCTCTGCCCAGAACATGGGGCAGATGGTAGGGTCTCCCTGTGCACATCAGCATAGGACACTGAGGAGAGAATCATGGTTTGGGACTTTTCAAACCATCTCTAATGGTTTCTGTTATCTCCTCAGACTGGAGGTTGTGTCTACCCAAAGGCTATGACACTGTTAATCCTTAATCATTCTTTGGTCAGCCTGATGGGAAACCTAGCAGGACTGATGGTAAGAGGGTAGCTGAAGATACCGGACACAAACGTGGCAGAAGAATTCATTTCCCCATTCTGGGAACTCAGGGTAGGACACAACACTTGTAATAACCCTTCCTATAACCTCCTTTTGAAAAGACTTTGGTCTCAAGAAAAACATACCAGGCTGGCTTAAGGAGAATCAAGTTCTGTACATGGCCCAGTTAGCAACTTGCTGAATGGTCTTGGGAAAGTTTGCTAACCTCTCGTATTGAATAAGATGATCTCAAAGATTTGCCGATCACAGCCATTCTAGAACTGAGGCCAACCCAGACACTCCAGAAAGGTTCTCTAGTCCTTGGTGTCACCTTCCACTGATTGTGGCACATGACTGCCCCAAAATCCTGCTGACAGGACACTGTGCTGATGTCCTGAGCTCCTCAGACCACCCGGAGCAGCCAGCCAGGCCTGGATCGTGGTTTTCTGACTTGATCTCCTCGGCTGTTCCCATGCAGCACCTGCTCACGGGTCCACAGCAGCATCCTCCAGGCCTTGTGTGTGGAGGAGGCTGTGTGCTGCACGGGGTGCCTACTTACAATCACCTGTGCAGCACTTTGTCCCCCAGAGGACCTGCCTACGGTCCAAAACAGCACAGGGGTGGCACAGGCTGACTCCGGCCTCCCCTTCCTGCTCAGTGCTTAGTGGAAGGCAGTGCTGGTTTGAGGCCTGCCCTTCCCTTGCTGGGGGTGGTCTGTGTGTGCTTATGGCCTCTCCAAGCCTATAAAAATGCTAAGAAGGTCCCTGCATCTACTTACCTTTGGGGTTGCATGAGGGCATTACACTTCTCAAAACCCCCAAGACTTTACTATTCACCAAAGAGTGACCTCAGTTCCCCATGTGTTGGCCTTAACAGCCCAGGGGATGCTCCTCCCTTTCATCCAGGGGCACAAGTCCCCTCTCACATGTGTACAGTTCTCCCCTACTGACACAAGCCTTCCCTGTTCTCTAATTCTCTCTACAACTCCATGAAAAGGCAGGGAAGCTAGTCTTGTTCCCATTTTATGGATGAGGAAATCGAGGTTCAGAGAGATTAAGTGCTTGATCAAGGTTACAGAATGGCTTTCTGCCCTGAAGGAAGGGACAGGGCTGGAAAATGGTGCTCCAGACCTGGTAGACAAACATCAAAGAAGTCTATAAATTAAAGGAGCACTCATCACTGCTCTAGTTTTGCCTTTGGAATCACCCCACCCACCTCCGGCCAGCTGTTGCACTAATGTGCATTGGGTTTCCTTGTAGTCAGGCTCTTGACTTTGGAAGCACTAGAACATTCCTGGAGGGACTTTTTAAAAACTCCTGACACCCAGGGTAGCCAGCCCTCACCCCAGGCAGTCAGATCTGAATCTGTGTTGGGGGCTGGGCAGTAGGTGATGGGTTGAGACCTCTACTTTAGAAGGTGCTGCCCTGAGGGTGAAGCACGCGTGAGTTTACCTAGCCAAAGCCTGATGCTTGAATAGCCCTTTGTCAGTTCCGGGCCCCAGTGATCGGAATGACTGATCCCAGCCAAATCTGTGTCTCAGAGCACGCACAAATGTTTTCCTCTTCCATTCCCGACAGGGTGGAAAAATACTTGTTTTCTTTCCTTATTGACCTTAGTGCAATGGGAATTTTTCAAAGTGCTCAAAGCCCTTCATAGATCTGTGAGCTTAATGTTAAAACAACCTTCCCAAAGGGAAAAGTTATCTTGGGAATCCATGGTTGGGGTTCAATCATGCTGCAGGTGTTTCACAATTTCCTTCACAACACCTTGGGGGCTGTGGGAACAGGCAAGACTTTTTCTTCCCACCTACTTGGTAGGAAGCAGAGAATGGGAGTTAGTCAAGTCACTCCAAGAGTCAGTAGGGACAGCACTGAGGGGCAGTAAGTTTCCATCTGGGTCTTCAGGTCTGGGCACCTAATGTCTACAGTCCAGGCACAGCCTCTTTGTGACACTCCAGAGACATTATCATGGCTGATTCACATCATCGAGTTAAAAACATGAGCTCCTGAGCACTTAATTACTCAATCCCAGAGTATTGAATCTGGAAGGATCTGAAAGGTCCTATACCAAACACCTCTCTGATGCTGAAATTATAATAATTATAAATCCCAAGTGTCGCATCCTTGCCATGAGTCAGACCCTGTGCCATGCATTTGCATGCATTTAATCCTCACAGAGACTCCGTGAGGCAGGGATTATCCACCTCACCTTATAGGGAAGGAAACTGAGGCTTGGAGAGGGTGAGAAGACTAAGGTTCCCAAGCTCCCCTCTGCTTGGTGTGTGCGCCCCGTGTTCACTACTGTCACCATCCTCTGCTTACACCAGTGCCTTGGGCAGCCTGCTCTTGTCTATGTAGCTCTGACCGTTCTACTGAGGACAGCCTGTCTCCACCAGCCCAGTCCATGGGACACATGGAACCAGGTGGGGCCCCTTGATGTCCAGCCATGCAGATCCTGAAGGAAGCTCTCATGCACCCTCCTCAGTTGCTGTACCCTGGTCTTCCCAGCTGTGTTTAAACAGAATTTATTTTATGTTTCAATGTGCCTTACCTGTTCTGTTCTCCTTCTCTCCTTTCTTGCCTCCTTTTGGATTGTTTTTATTGTTTCAGTTCCACCCCCCCCCCCAACTGTCCAACATTAGCTTCCTGATTATACGATTTTTATTATTATTGATTTGTCAGACTACCACATGTACCCTTGACTTATTCGATTCTAATATAAGTCAGTGTTTTTACCACTTCTCAGATAAGGAGAAAATATTATAACAGTTTAATTCTATCCATATCTGCCCACACAGCAATTTGTTTCACGTATCTTACTCTGTACAATGTATTATTTTTATTTATATTAGGATTAGAAACCTTTTTCTGAAAAGGGCAAGATGGTGAGTATTGGAGGTTTGTGGGCCATATATATTCTCTATCTCTTCTTTGTGTTTTTTAAATAACCATTTTATTTATTTATTTATTTATTTATTGAGACGGAGCCTCAAGCTATCCCCCTGGGTAGAGTGCCTTAGCATCACAGCTCACAGCAACCTCCAACTCCTGGGCTCAAGCCAGTCTCCTGCCTCTGCCTCCCAAGTAGCTGGGACCACAGGCGCCCACCACAACACACGGCCATTTTTTGGTTGCAGCCATCATTGTTGTTTGGTGGGCCCGGGCTGGGGATTCGAACCCGCCACCTTAGGTGTACGTGGCTGGTGCCTTAGCCGATTGAGCCACAAGTGCTGAGCCTAAATAACCATTTTAAAATATAAAAACCATTCTTATCTGGGCGACACCTGTGGCTCAAGAGAGTGGGGCGCTGGCCCCATATGCTGGAGGTGGTGGGTTCAAACCCAGCCCTGGCCAAAAACTGCAAAAAAACAAAAAACAAAAACCATTCTTATCTAAAGGGCCATATAAAAATAGGCTATGGGCAGGTTTGACCTGTGGGCCATGGTTTAGTCTCTGTTTTGTACAGTAAATATCATTTTGGATTTATGTATATATTTACTCTTTCTATACTTTATTCCGTTTTACATCCCCGTTTACATTTGGGATCATTTTCCTTTCAGCATTTTGAACAGGTCGGTACACTGCCTTTTGTCCTACATGGTTTCTGATGAGAACTCAGCCATCAATTGTAATGTCTCTTGTACACAAAGAACAGTCGTTCTGCTTTCAAATTTTTTCCTTTGTTTTAGAAGTGTATACCTAGACACATAGACTATTATAGTTCATGTGTCTGAGTAAGATTCTCTTTGTGTTTACCCTAGAGTTTTTTCAGCTTCTTTAATCTGTGGTTTAATGGTTTTCATCAAATGTGGGAAGTGTTTAACCATGATCTCTCAATCTGTTTCTGCTTCTCTTTCTCTCTTTCCCTCCTTCTCCCCCACTCCCATTTCTTCTGGGGCTCATATAACATACATGTTTATATGCTCACAAATCTCTGTGGCTCTGTTTATTTTTCTTCAAACTTTTTTCTTCTGTTTTTTTAGATATGTATTTTATTTGGATCTATCTTTCTTCTGCCATCTCAAGCCTGCTGCCAAGCTTATCTATCTCTCATTTCAGTGATTGTACTTTTCAACTCCGGAATTTCCCTTTTGTGTAGTTCCTATTGGTTGTCATTGTCTTCATGTTTTTCTTTAATTCGTTGAACATATCAAACAGCTGCTTTGAAGGCTTTGTCTGCAACATCCAGTGTCTGGGCCAATTCAGAGTCAGTTTGCACTAATCGCTTTCTCCCTGCATATAGGGTTCACTTTTCAATTTCATGGCATGCCTGGTACCTTTTATTTGAAAATGGGACATGCTAAATAAAATGTAGCACTCCTGGATTCTATTATATATTTCTGAGGGTTGTCAGTTGCCTGGTCTTAAACTGTGAAATTTGTCTCCCACATATGCAGTCACCAATGTCTTTGCTCAGTTTTTTGTAGCATTCCTAGGATTCACACCAGGCTCCATATAGTTTAGTCAGTAACTTGAACAGAGGTTGTACTTACACAAACACCTTGAGCCTATAAGCGTCTATTGCTTGATGTGTGTGTAGGCTGGGGAATGAACAGTTACATCTCTCTCAGCTTTAATTTTACATGTGGCTCTTTCAGGTCTTCTCCGTACATACCTAGATTTCTAGTCATTCAGGGATATGTAATGAGCAAATCTCAGTCCTTTGCATTGGTCTGGCTCTTGCCCCACCTGGGATAAAACTGGAGCTGGCAGAGTCATGGATTTCTCCCATTTATCCCCATAATAGTCCACCATTTTTTCACTGATATGCTGTCTGTTATGTTTTTTATTTTCTCTTGGTTTTGGTTTAATTAGCGTTTTCTCCTGGTTTAAAAAAGTGAAAGGTGGGCATTGCATGTGAAAGATCCATTTTGTGCTCTGGTGGTATTTCTTTCTTTACTTCAGCTTTTGGCAGGCAGGTAGGTAGGAGCTACTCACCATAATCTAATCAGCAAGTCTGGGCTTTAGTCTTTTTGCAAGTTGGTCTATTTCCAGTTTATCCTAACTCGGTGGGTCTAGCTCTTTTAAATTCCAGCTGAAATCCTGGGATGTTTACCAGTTCCTCCCTGATGGATGCTGAACTATACTGTTCCCACCCCCCACCCCTAGTTTCGTGAGGCTGCCTACAGCTCTGCACAGCATCTCAGCATCTCTGCTGCTGCTTTCTGTTGTCCTGGATTTGACAAATGCTTCAAGGCTAAAACAGTACCAGATGTGAGACTCACTCTCTGCACTTCCTTTCTTCCTAAGGTTTTGATTCCTTATGTCTTTGCTGCCTTTATGACTCTGGACAGATAGACATACATGCACAGAGAATTCTGGGATGCGTAATAGAATGTCTGAGTAGAAAAAATATATGGCCCAGAAGGTTTCACAATATTCACAAGAAAGATGTGGAAAGCCACCTGTCATCAAAAACAGCCTCTTTTGAGCCCCATTAAGCCCTTTCCTAATCTAGTCGGCAGATAGGTTTTCTCAACCCAGCCTCAACTCCCTAAAGAATTTTAACATTGGCTGCTATAAAATTATTATGATAATGATATCTTCCTCCCTGGGTTGTTTGATAATGAAACAAGAGCACTTTTCATCATGATTAACATATTTTACTATATACTTTAAGCAGCCACTGGGTTAGCTTTTCTGCTTATTTTTCTTTCAATTTTTAAAGCTTTATAGAGTACTAAGTGTATTAGCTGTCATAAAAATCCTTTTTACAAAATTACTTACAGCAAAGGGCCTGGGTGAGGTGGCTCAGGCCTGTAATCCTAGCTCTGGGAAGCTGAGGCAGGAGGATTCCTGGTCAGGGGTTTGATACCAGCCTGATCAAGAGCAAGATGCCATATTTACTAAACATAGAAGCATTACCTGGATATAGTGGCACATCCCAGCTACTCAGGAGGCTAAGGCTGGAGGATTGCTTGAGTCCACGAGTTTGAAGTTATACTGAGCTATGATGATGCCACCATACTGTAGTGTGGGTGACAGAGCAAGATTCTGTCAGAGAGAGAGAGAAAAAAGAAAGAAAAGAAAGGGAGAGATCCCAGCCAGGTACAGTGGCTCGTGTCTGTAATCCCAGCACTTTAGGAAGCTGAGGCAAGACAATTGCTTGAGGCCAGGGTTGGAGATTACAATGAACTGTGATTACATCACTGTACTCCAGTCTGGGTGACAGAGTGAGACCTTATCTCTAAAACCAAAACAACACAAAAACCCAAAAGCTTTCTCTGAAGAGTAACTCTTTTATTTCTCCTGGGCTTAAAGCCTAGAAAACTACAAGATGTACTGAACAAGACATCAAAGATCAGGGAAGGTTTGGTGTCCAGCAGCTGTGTTCTTCCCCGTGAAGGTCCCGCAAAGCTCAGGGAGGAGCCGCAGCAGCACTGAGCCTGGTAACCTAGAGGTGGGTCCCCGGCTCCCCACCGGGAAGCCCTTCGGCTAAAGTCTATTGCTCATCACCAGAGATGCCACCCTGCCATTTCACCTTGATAACCTCTTCTCAGTACCAGGCTAGATCAGGGGTCATTTGCCATACTCTGGCCTGTGGGCCAGATCTAGCCTGCTGACCAATTTGGTATGATCCATGAGCTAAGAACAATTTTTACATTTTTAGATTCGTTTTTTGAGTGTGGATACCGTGTGTTGACAAGGCTATCTTTTCTCCGTCATATCGCCTTTGCTCCTTTGTCAAAGATTGCCCAACTATATTTATGGGGATCTATTTCTGGGCTCTCTGTTCTGTGGCTCTATCGTTTTATTCTGTTGCTAATCCCACACTGTCTTGATTACTGTACCTTTTATAGCAAATTGTGAAGCCAGGTGATGTTTAGCCCTCTGACCTTGTTCTCCTTCAGTATCGTGGTGGCTTTCTGAATCGCTGGCCTCTTTATATAAACTTTAGTATTGGTTTGTTAATATCTGCAAGGGTTTCTACATTTTTTAATGGTTGAAAAAAATGAAAAGAATATTTTATGATATACAAAAAGGATATGGCGTTCAGATTTTAGTTTCCCTGAATAAAGTTGTTACGTACTGTCGATGGCTGCTTTTACAAAATAGCAGCAGAGTTGAGTAGTCGTGACGAGACTTTATGGCCTTCAAAACCTAAATATTGACTATCCACCCTGAATAGAGAACGTTTGCTGCCCCTGGTCTAGATCTTGGGCACATGGCTTATACTTGTTGGTCACAAGAGTGGCCCATGGAGCCAGATGAGCCAGGCTGCCCATTCCCAAATCCAGCCATTTAGTTAGCTGTATCACCTTTAAAAAAATGCCACTTAACCTTTCTGGGCCTTGGTTTCCCACCTGTAAAGTGGGTATGATGGTGTTTATCTCATAGAATTGTTGTGAAGATTAAATGAATTCTTTTCATGTAAGTACTTAAAACAAGGCCTGGAACATAGAAGCTGGATGTAAGTGTTGGCTACCATTTACATTTTTATCCCGGCTTAGAAAGAATTTGGCCAAAATAGTTCCAAATCTCTGCCTGCTGACTCCTCTATCTCACTATTCCCAGAGTGACAATCATCTTAAAACATATCTTAGAATCAGCTCTTCAAAGACTGGGGTTGTCGCTCTCTGTTGCTCACAGACCAGCCTGGCATTTGTGGCTGCTGTGTGCCTGTGTGGTCTCATGCACCTGTCCCCCTAACTTGCCCCACCTTCCCCCAATTATAAACCCTGCACTGGGGCCTTTTCCAGGATTCTGTGCCATCCACACCTTCCTATCATGTGACTTTCTACCCAGAAAGCTTGCTTCTGGGAATTTCAGAAGGGTGGTGGGGTCTGGAGGCGGGTTACAGCCATCCATTCCGTGCACAAGCTCGATCAGTGCCTGATCTCACAGCAGGCATAAAATGGAAATGTCTGTTTGTTGTTCCTCATGAAACTCTAGATAAATCATTTTCAGGGTCAAAAAGTAAAGCTGGGGGAGAAAAGAAATCAAGCAGCTCCCGCAAGTCAGACTTCCCTTCAGCACTGTCTGATGTCATTTGGGAGTCTGGCATGAGAAGCTCTTATGAGAAGTGTACACCCTGGGCAGAGACTGGGTGGGGAGAAGTCAGAGGAGGCGAGGGACCTGCATCTCGGATTAAACATCAGCGTCATGAATGGGTCCCGTAGCTGTTGAACTGAGTATCAAGGTTATATAACCACCTGGAAAATGCTCTGATACATTAAAAGATGCTTGCAGGATACAAAACAGCGCGCAGCGATGGCAGCTGAGTGAGAAGTCTGCCTGATCCTGGTCGCAAGAATATGAACAAATGAAATGACTTTCGATTGTCAGAGTAGTGGCAATTATGGGCGAGGTTTATTTTTTTTTCCTTTTATAAAAAATGTAGAGTGCTGTTAATTTTCAAGTGCTATTTGTGTAGTTAAAAAAAATGTCGTATGGGAAAACTCATCACCTTGTACACTGAAGATGAGTTGAATTTATTGTCGAATATATTGACTTTTTGAAAGTCAATTATACTTTTAAAAAATAAAACAATGGGCTCGGCACCTGTGGCTCAAGTAGCTAAGGCGCCAGCCACATACACCTAAGGTGGCAGGTTTGAATCCTGCCTGGGCCCACCAAAACAACAATGATGGCTGCAACCAAAAAATAGCTGGGCATTGTGGCGGGCGCCTGTGGTCCCAGCTGCTTGGGAGGCTGAGGCAGGAGACTTGCTTGAGCCCAGGAGTTGGAGGTTGCATGAGCTGTGATGCCATGGCACTCTACCCAGGGGGATAGCTTAAGACTCTGTCTCAAAAAAAAAAAATGGATTTTTTTGTTTTGTTTTGTTTTGTTTTTTCAGTTTTTGGCCAGGGTAGGGCTTGAACCCACCACCTCCAGCATATGGAGTCAGTGCCCTACTCCTCTGAGGCACAGGTGCCACCCTAAAACAATGTTTTTAAAAATAAGTCCCAAATAAAGTTGGATAAGTCTAGTGTCTTCGTCATTTCCCTCCCTGCATTTCTCCTTTGCCTCATGTTCAGCAAGAGCCCTTGACACAGCCCCTGTCCAAGTACTTAGTACAGCTGTGGTTGCTAGGAATCCCATAGCTAGTCCTTTCTCCCAAGATCACATCACCCTTCAGACTATTCTGGAATGTTCTTTGCCTTCCCTGCTTTGTGGTAGATCCTAAAACAACACAGTGATTTGCCCCACATTACCTTTTGAGGGTCCTGCCCTTTGCAAAGGAACCAATAAAGCCATCTGTGGTGATAAGCCTGTGCCTAAGATAGTTTTTGCCGACCTGTCCCAGAGAATACTTTTGCTTTTCAACCTGGGAATTCTGCCCTAATAGTTTGCATTAAAGGAAGTGTGGTGTCCCAAACAATGGAAGTGATAATTGGAAAAATAGAATCTGGGCTGTCCTAACATAAGGGACCTTACTGAGCTGGGTACATAGATAATGGGGCCAGGAGGAAGGGAGTGAAAGGTACAAATTTGGGTGGGGGTTCAAAGCAGCTAAATAACCTGAACTATTTTTGCTTTATTTTAGGGACTAGTCAGAGCCATACCTCTCTTGGAAAAAATACGCTGGAAGAGCAGCTGTGGCCAGAGGTGAGGACTTAGCCCTGACGGGATGTGTGTGTATGTGGGTGCACCCACGGAGGGAGAGGGGGGATTTTCCTTGAGTGGGTCAATCCAAGTGTTTTATTTTCCAGTCTAAGTTTTGATGCAAGTTGACAGGCCCCTCCCTGAGGCCTTAAGAGAATGAGCTGGATGAGCCACTGCTTTTAGGGACAGTGGAACTGCCTGGCAGAGTGTAACCATATCTCCTGGAATTTGGGGCTCTCTGTCCCTGCAGACTGAGCATGTGGTTCCCAGAAGTGTCCAGAAAGGGTTATAAATGGGCTCATTATCTCTGTGAACCTTGAAGCAGATGTTGTGAGTTATCTGAAGGAATCTGAGTGAGGTTTTTCCCAGAACATCCCCAAGATAAGAGTTGAGAGTAATTCTGTATCTCTTCCTGTAATCAGTAATTTAAGAGAAATTGTGTCTTCTTGTGATGGTGAGATGTAGTCAAGCCCCTCAGTTACTACACATTTTTCCCTATAGGAGTATTTTCCCATCTACTCTCAGTTTGGGAAGAAAATATACAGTTTCCCTTCCCAAAGCCTTCCATGTTATCCGTAGAAGCAGAAGCTGCTCTGGACTCTTAGAACCAGCAACTCTGGAGGCCCATGTGGTCTTAGGGGCCTTCTCTGCTCTCAGCAGACTCCTGGGCTCAGGACTCTGATCTGGGGGGAACATGAGAGTCTCTTGGTTTCCAGTTTACTCAGTTTCTAGCATCAAAAAACATCCCCCATATACAGTAGATCCTCTGTAAGTTGACCACTTTAGGGACTATACCAAACTGGTCAACATACAGAAGTGATCAACATAAGAAACTAGGCCTGCTGTACAGATACATGCATGGGGTACATGTCCCATCTATGAAAATTAGGTCAACTTCAGGAGGTGGTCAGCTATGGAGGTTCTACTGTACTGGCTTTTGTGTAAATAGTCAATTAAAACAGAGAAAATAGCCAGAAACAAATATAATATAGAATTGATTATTTTTCTTTTTTTAGTCTGGGTATAGTGTTTTTTCTTTATTTTTACTGTGGCAAAATACACAGAAGCTACCATTTGAGCCACGTTTGAGTATATCATACAGTGACAGTCACACTATTGTGCATCCATCACCATTATCCATTTCCAGGACTTCTTTGTCATCACAAGACTTAATTTTTATTCTTCATCTGTCCTCCCTCTCCACCCACTGTTCTGAGGTAACATGCCATCTGTTAGGATCCTTGCCAATAGACACGTCCCCTTTTACGAGGTGAAGTGGGCTTAGGGTTAGCAGAACATGACCATGGACAGTTGTTGCTTCTGGATTTTGAACCTAGATAGAACAAGTTTACGATGATTTTTGCACCGAGTTTTCAGGACCTGTGATATTTCCACAAGACAGTTGATACTTCTAACGTTTGGTTTCAGTTGAAGACGCTGAAGAATTTTCCATTCCCATGCAACCCAAAGAAGCTAGGATTGAATATGCCGTCTCAGTCAGGTACGTAAACCCCCGGCCATGAGTGAAAAAAGCCCATGTCTTCTCTCTGAGGTGGCCAGCAAAGGCTCCAGCCCGCCTCCTCTTGCACCTGTTGACCAGTCAGATCTTCTCTCCCCGTCATCCTTAGTCCCCACACCACCCGATTTCCCTGTCAGTCATTTCTACGGAGGAACATAGCCTGACACCCCACTCAGGGACACAACCAGGAGGGCTCCATAATGGCTCACCTGAGTTGGGGTGATCTCTGGATCTTGCTTCCCTGTGGGTAGATGGTGTGCTGGGAGCTGTGGGTTGGAGCCTAGTCACTCAGTAGCTTCCCCATTCCTGTACCGTAGCCTCAATGGCAGCTCTAGACGTTCTTCTCTATAATAGGCTAGGTTGGTCTAGTAACTTGGATGCCATGACTTTTGCTCTTGAGCTGGTCTTCTTCCCTGGCTGTGTCATATGGGTCAGTTTCCAGTTAAGCATGTTATTCTTACTATTCTGTTACTAATATAACATACTAATATACCTCTGTTATTAATTTAATTCTATTTAAGGACTTTAGGGAGAGAAAAAAAATCATATTTTAGGAAATGGCTCTTTTCAGAGGTTTATGTTTAAATGCCCCAACCACAAGATCAGGGAAGTATGGTCAGCAGTTTCTAGGGAGACTTAATTTCTAAAAATGCTGAGGAGACTTCCACGTGTATTATTCGAATACAACTTGCCTCTGATGTTTACCTGCGTTTGCAGGCTATGATGCTACTGTCTAGCAGTCTTCAAGCTAAAGTCATCCTCTTGGTCCCCAGGTGGTTTTAATCTTAATTTGCTGCCCTCTTTTTTATAGTAGCCAGGAAATGCAAAGCTGTGGGATAGAGGGATGTGAGTGGCAAAAAGATGGCTAAGTGAGAGGAAAAATGAGGTGACCTTCCATGGGACACCTGTTTGGAGACCCCAGGACTAGTTAACAGTGTGGCCTCCAAAGTGGTGTAAGTCTCTTTTGGGGCAGGATTTCTAGGGCTCCCAGTGGTGGTCTGGAGCTGCACACTCCCACACCCAGCATACTTGACCTCAGCAGCTGTCCCAGGGCTGGGGATGGTCTGCCCCTCTCATCTGACATTCTTGACCTGCATTGTGGGGGATATAGATCTGACCTTCCTGCATGGGTTCTTGTCTTCACAGTTCACTCTCTGAAGCCTTCTGATATTAAATTTGTGGCAGCCATTGGCAACTTGGAACCTGTAAGTATTTGAAGTAGCTTGGGATTACTTATAGAAGTATTACTATACTTCTTATATATTATTACTTATATATTATTATAGAAGATACAGTTTACCACCAGTGATCCTCTGAATGAGCTCCTACTAACCAGGCAGAACATTTCATTTTGGGAGAGAACATTATATGAATTAGAGAAACCCTAAAATCCAGGAAGTTGAGTCTTTTTTTTTCTTTAATCAAATGAATGCCTACCTTTACATCAGGGGGAGGAAACTTTGAGTTTCCCATTAACAAATTAAATCTATTGATAAATTACATCAAAGATCACACAAAGGCTGGGCACCATGGTTCACACCTGTAATCTCAACACAATGGGAGGATTGCTTAAGGCCAGGAGTTCAAGACTACCCTAGACAACATAGTGAGGCTGGGTGCAATGGCTCATGCCTGTAATCCCAGCACTCTGGGAGGCTGGCCGAGGTGGGTGAATTGCTTAAGCCAGAAGTTTGAGACCAGTCTGAGCAAGAGCAAGATCTTCATCTCTACTAAAAATAAAAAAACTAGCTGGGTTTTATGGTGGGTGCTTATAGTCCCAGCTACATGGGAAGCTGAGGAGAATTGCTTGAACCCAGGAATTTGAGGTTGCTGTGAGCTATGAAGCCACAGCACTCTACCCTTGGTGACAGAGTGAGAGTCCATTTCTTTTCTTTTTTTTTTTTTTTTTTTTTGAGACAGAGCCTCAAGCTATCCCCCTGGGTAGAGTGCCATGGCATCACAGCTCATAGCAACCTCCAACTCCTGGGCTCAAGCGAGTCTCCTGCCTCCGCCTCCTAAGTAGCTGGGACCAC
>CAUYQV010036430.1:0-14405 GCA_963574575.1 Galagoides demidoff | reverse complement strand
GAGAACACGTGGGAGGTAGGAGTCGTCAATGACCCCCAGAAACCTACTGTTAAGTCCTGCATCCTCCACCCCTAGACTCACCCCCATGGCTGGAGTCAGTAGCATCTGGATGGAGGTGAGTAAACAGGCGACTTCAAGAAGCAAAAAACCAACTGGGCAGATATAACCAACAATATTCTATAGTCAACGTGGCTCAGGGGTCATCCACGCCCACAATAGATATTTCCCTATTAGCCACAGTGCCTGCAAATCAAGTTGGCAAAGTTGACTTTCAATGGACTGTTTCTGCCTTGGCCACGTTCACATTCTTGTTATCAGAACGAGTTGCCATGTGGTAGCTAAGGCACAGTAATTTACGCCCATCTTTGTCAAGGCTGCAAATTTGAAGTCATTCTCTAAGGGAGCATATTCAGTGGCTGCAGAGACAAAAAGCAAGTAAACTCACTTTAAATGCTATTATTTTGAAAGGGTGAATCAATTTCCAAAACGAAATCAAATGGAAAAGTCATTAAAAAGTCATGGTGGAGCCAAAGCATGTGTTCAGGTCTATCATTTGTTCCCCGAATCAAGTTAAGTTTAAAACCAGTGACTTTTTGTCTCAAACAGTTTATAAGAAAAAGTTTAAATATCAAAAATAAAGGGCAAACAATAGAAATTCTGTTACGACTTAGTATCAGCCTGTACAGAATGAGTGTCACCTTTATCAGATGAAGTGTTTATCTTCTCTTTCTTTCCAGTAATTATCAAACCTGGCTTTTGTAAATACTTTGCAGTGTGAAAGGAATGAGAGATTTAAGTAAATGAAAAAACACTTCTCACCCCTCACTCCCAACTTTTCTCCCTACACAGCCAATGACAGCTTAAGGTTAATGTCTCACAACAGTAAAGAGATGTCTGCTGATGTTTCTTGTAAATTAGAACATGTAATTGCCTTTGTAAGTTTACGTTTTTGAAAAAATAAACATTTCCAAGGGTTTTTTTTTTTTTTTATCCTTCCAAGCATAATTTCAAGGCTGCTTACATTCCAAACCCAAGCAAGAGAGGAAAGAGAATTCCACTACATTGGAATTCCACAGTGATCACGAGTGTTCCACTCAGCTGGGAAATGCCAAGCCCGAGAAGAGACTGCTGTCATCCTGCCTCACAGCCTTGTGAACAAGAGGTACCTGACTTCTTCCTCAAATGACAGAGTACTTGAGAGACTTTTCTTCAAGCAATCTTGACGGTAAAAGCTATCCCCTGAAATGACCACCCCATTAAGAGCAGAAGATGAAGCACTAGATTATGGCCTGACAATAGGTCACTATGGGCCTAGGACTTTTCACAAAGATGATTTGGAAGAAGCTCCTGGTCATCCAGGAAAGGAGGAAGGCAGGCGGCCTTAGGGTCTCCAATTCCTCATTTCAGGTTTCTCTTCCAGTGAGGCTTTGTCTGAGCCTCCCCTGCTTTCCATCACATCTTCAGATTCCTGCACTGCAGTAAGGCAGTCCCCGAGTTACATACAACCGACTTACGTACGACCTGCACTTAATGATCAGAGGCTATTAAAGTAAGTCCCTGAGTTACAAACAGCTAGCTGGTGTATGACTTGTACTTAACAAACAGTAATAGGTAAAAGTGCCTGTTCCAACTTACACACAAATTCAATTCAAGAACAAACCTACAAAACCTATCTTGTTTGTAACCCGGGGGCTGCCTATACTGGTAACGCAACTTAGTATCAACTATGTGAGGAGCAAATTTTCTAGGGAGAATTGAAAGAAAATTTTATTGATTTGATCTTACTGATGCTGTTTTTTTAAAAAAAAAAATAAAACACTTTATGCAATGTGTTTAAGCTCTATGTAGAGAAAAACTTTTGTAATTTTTAAAAAAGCCAGTAACCCATTTTGAAGACTCGCCCCACTACAGAAATGTGCACATCCCCTGGTGTCAGCATACAGAGGAGGCTTGGTAACTAATTACGTAAACTGATCTGTGTCACATCAACGTCAGACTTTTTGAATGGGAGCGCAGTCGTCTTCCCTCAAACCGGGCATGGTGCTCCACTAACTGTTGGAGTATCACGCTAAAGTGGAGAGAAGTACGTTACACGCCCCAGCTGGTGCTTGGCTGCAGCGTTCCTTCAGGAGCATGGCCCCTATTTCTTCAAGCTGGGTGTTCCTTTTCCTACCCTTGACCTCCAGACACAGTATATTTTCCAAGAGAATGACATAGACAGTGGCCACATACACGATGTGCTATTAGATCGGTCACTTTCCTATCACTAAGGTTGCCAGTTTTATCAGAGAAAACTCAACAGACTTCTCCCTCTTTGTGGTTGAGAAATAGTCATTTAACCTCTCTGAATCTCAGCTTTTTATGAGGAAAATACTAACGCAGTTTCTCTTCTATCTACTCAACTCAGCTGGGATGCAGGTGAAACTTTTCGACCTTCCACCAAGAACACCCAGGAATGAAACCAATAAGCTGAGTTAAAAATATCCTTGGGCTATCGTAGGTGGAGTAAAATGAAACTCCGAGACAGTGATCTGAAAGAGGGGGTGAACAAAGCACAGATCTGGTTATTGAAACTGATCTTTGCTTTACATCACATAGACTAGCTTTTTGAGTTACTCAGATGTGATACACCAAATAATCATTGTTTTTTCTCCCTTTGTCCTGACTTGTGGAGAGAGAGTCGAAGCCAATGATATTATTATTGTCATCATCGTTATTATGGGAGACACACCTGCCAGTCACAATTCAATAACTATCGAACATATGGCAATTGCTTTTCATGCTAAAAAATAACAGGCATATGTTTCCTAGTTAAACGGCGCATCTAATGGGTTTGAAGCCTGATTCACTGCAATCATTAGATACAGATTTATATTTTCACGACTAAATGTCCACCATGCAACCTTTTCTTGATCTAATTCTGCTCCACAGAACTACTTGGCTGAACAAAAGTGTTCTCCTATTCTAAATGGTTATTACTCTGTCTTCGGCATCCTAAGTATTTACACAATTATGAACATCACCGGGCATGTTTTTGGCTTTAAACTGGACCCTGACATTGTTACAGGAGCATTTAGAGAATTTATATAAATCGATGGTGACAGTGTCTATTTCGAGACTGTATCACAAAGCAAACTCAGGAAGGGCTCTGCTCTCACATCTTTGCAACCCTGTATACCAAACCTCCCTCTCATCAAATGTTCTCAGTATTACAAATAAATTTGGACCCATTCTGTTGTATTTATTACCCTGCAAGGATGTGGCTGTGTCTTACTCAGGTGAAGAACCCTGAAAGGCTCACTGGGTAGTCTGTTTTCGCAGACACAGCCTAGCTCAGGGTGCTATTTGTAAGTACTGATCTGGGAAAAGAACTAAATAGGCCTATTGTCCAAATCTAGACACATGGTGGGAGATGGCCAAGAGAAAAAAAGTGCAATGGAACCTAATTTGGATTCTCCAGCTTTCATCTGAATTTGAAGAACCAAGGTGATGATATGAAAGACCAGATTCAAAATAAGCAGCATCTTCATTGGCCGAAAGATGGAACAAGAACCCAAATTGGCTCAAGAGACCCAATGACCACAAGGAATCATTTTGCTTTCGCAGTAGAAGGTACAATGGCTTGTCAAACCCACTTTTGTCCAGTTCAGAGCTCACACCACGTCGACATCCCTCACCTTGTCTAATTCTTTGATGGTTGCTCTTATATACTTTGATACTTTAGGCAAGTCAAAAGTAACATAATTTAAGGCATCTTTATTGCTCTTCAGTTGCTAAATATGTGTATTGTTTTCTACATTAAGTACACTCTGCTTCCGGGGGACCAGGGAGGTGTGAAGGAGTGTCAGGTGTGACAGGTAATATAATCACGTGTTCTATAGATCATGTGATAGAAACAGCAGCTCACAAAGATGGCTGCACCTCAGATTTTGCTAGAAGATTATGATGAAAGCAGGAGCTATAACATCAACCATATGAGATGTTCATGTGACTTGTCTTCATTTTCATAGCATCGTAGACTCATGGTACGTGGAACAGCAGAAAAAAACTTCATATATTTTCTCCTATCTTTATTAACAGCTAATAGGGGTTTTCTCTGAACATTTTTACAGTTTTCTTTTCAGGTACAACAACGTTAATAATAAGACACCAGTCTCAATATACTTCTATAGCTGACACATCTGATTATATCCAAAGAACAGAAGAGATATAATTCAAACAATTTTCAATTTTTTAATGTTGACTATTTCAGGACACATTGTCTTTCACTAACCACAACGTCTTTCCCGTCGATCTTTTTAAGAAATGGTATCTGGGCGGTGCTTGTGACTCACAGAATAGGGCTCCAACCCCATATACCAGAGGTGGCGGGTTCAAACTCAGCCCAAGCCAAAAACAGGAAAAAAAAAAAAAGGTATCCAATTTTCACCTGGACAATCACCACAGAAAATGGAAAGACATTTTCTCAAAGAAAAACTGAAATACTGTATTTCATTTTTGTCATGAAGGCTACTCTGAAGCCAACATCCTATATTAACTAAATTCCCTTAAGAATTTAAGGAGAATATTTTTTAATTTTCATCTTAAAATATGAATTTAATTAGCAGTATGAATTGAAGGTTTTAGCTTTTCCTTTATACTCATTTGTCAACATAACCTGGGACAAAGCACTGAGTTTACTCACTCTGAGGACGTCAATCTCCAGCCTAACTCTCTGTTATGACTAAATCCCACCTTGTGGAATGGGTGGTAGAACGGAGTCCGTGATGGCTCAAATTACTACAGTGCCCTGGAGCCAAGGGAGGAGAAACTCAAAGGAAGTGGTGTCCAACAGCAAATACTGTGAAAAATGAGACTTATCAGTCGGATTGTATAAAGAGAGTTATGTGACGGTCCTTGGAGCCATTCTGTTGGGCAGAATGATTAGATGTTAAGTCACATGTGATTATGTAGAGCAGTGACTTTCGACCGGTGTGCACATGAGTGGACATTGTGCTTTGAATGTCCAGGACATTCACAACACACGTGGATATTACGTGTGCCATGAACATTTTTAAAGATCATTCATTAAATTATCTTTGAAAAAAGTTCAGCGTAGAATAAGTATATTCTTTTTTTCACTCTTTCTTTTGATCAATATCACTTAAGCGTGCCCCAAAAGTTTAACTACAGGTTCAAATGTGTACTGAGACAAAAAATGGCTGAAAAACACTGATACAGACGGTGGGTGATACAGGTTGGGGGGTGGGGAGAAGGGAGGGCAGACACACTTTCAAAGTGGCCATGAGCCTAGAGGAAAACTGGTCACAGGACAGAGAGAGGTGGCCAGGGAGGTGATGAGCAGACATCAGTTCGGCCACAGAGAAGGAAAGGCTGAACCCAGCCCCCACCAAGAAGGGAGGTGAGAAGGGGCAGAAAGCAAGTGGGTGGGCAGGGAGCCCGGCAGGGGAGAGGAATCAGCTTGGGAGAAGCTGAAGAAATAAGACCGAATAAGACACTTTACCTGGGGAAGGGAAAGGCATGTAGAGAGAGCAGAACGTTTGAGCAATTCTGTCTTCCGCTTTTTATTAGAAAGGTTATCTTAGCTTCGTTCCTCTTTATTATTTTCTCTTCTTTTTAGTGAACATATTAAACCAAAACTTCCCCTTGCCAGATTCCTCAGAGACAGGACATTCAAAACACAAACAGACCCTAGAGGAGCACATGACCGACTCAGGCTTACAAGATCCGAACCCACATCTGCAAGCAGACATAGCAAAGCGTTACTGAACAAAGAATTCCCCTTCTCCTGCATCAGTGACACCCTGCTCGAAGCACAGGGAAGTGTGACAGAGCAACACCCCGTGATGGAAACGTGAGGGATGGCTTAGCATAAAGGGATAACGCAACACTGTCTTTCCCATTAGGGATGAAATCAGGGAAGTCCACTGTGGCTTCCTCCTGAGGAACAGGAGGAAAGGATAAAATACTACCTGATGTTTATTTAGAGGACAAGCCAGTGCTCCATCATGTGACCAAGAGTGAGTCCCAGGTTTCTATCAGGCAACCTCCAGTGAAGTGAACATACATGGCTTCAAATGAGTTAATTCTTCTCTCCCCAAAGCAACAGTGTCAATTTGCTCTCCTGACTCTAGCCTGACATTTTCATAAATAAATTTCCATAGATGTAATTCATTGACACACACTCAGATCTGAAGCTGTGCAGGATGGGAGAGTCTTAGTTAAGGTTGGACACCCTGGGTTTGCGTCCCGGCTCTGTCACTGACCAGCTGTGTGACACTCAGCCAACAGCTTCTCTCTTCAGCTCTTTTTAGCTGCAACACGGAGGCCTGTTGGCTAACTGAGGTGATGTATGTCTGGCATGAAATGGGCAGATTATCATTGCTTCCTTCTCTTCCACATCTATGGAGCTTGTTTTAAAAGAAAAATTTTGTGTATACAAGACTATGTACCCCTTGGTTATGTAGGAAGTATATTTGCTACGTAAGCAACACCCACCCCCATGTGCGTCGGGGAGGCTGATGAGGACACACGACCACAATTCCAGGATCCTCGGGGAATGGACATAGTGCAAGTCACATGGATTTCCTCTTCGGGAGGAAAACAGCACTTTTAGGCATCCTTATGTAATACAAAAACCTGTTGGATTTTAGAAGCAGTCATGTACTTGCGCCATTTTGAACCCTTTAAAACCCTAACCATTATTTAAGACCCTGAAATGTCATTGTCCAGAATGCTTAGAAATCAGTGTGTAAATGGATAAAAAATATTTGGTATTTCATTATCCAGATCTAACAATTTGCTGAATTGTTAGGAATCTACTCCCCAAATTTATAGTAGAGCATTTGTGTTCTAACGTGTGTCCAAAATTAAAAAATGAAAAAAAAAAAAAAAACCAACCTCTTGGAACTTTGCTGTGTCTAGATTGAAGGTATTCAGGAGAGTCAGGGTCACTCCAGATGTCTCTGCTCCTGACCACAGGGCAAGGAATGAGGCCCTTTGTTTACTCTCCCCAAACACCTTTATTATTCAAGGACACAAGAGGCCTAGGGTCGATCTCCTGAAACAGGGCGGGACGCTCAACGTTACAGATTGATGCAGGGATGCTAGAGGCCTCAGCCATGTCTGGAAGGAGAGTAAGAACATATAGGGAAACGAGAGATTCTCAAACAACGACAGGAGACCCATCAGAGATGAACGTAACTTAAGTGGTGTCAATAGATTTCACAGACAGGGATAGGATTTTTGGAGCTGGTAACACTGGTGTGGTCTCCTTTGAATGAGGAAGGACTGGAGGGAGAAGATCTGAGAAATTGGAGGAAGACATTCCTTATATTGCTGAGTACAAAGTTAAGTTTATTTTCAGCTTTTGAAAAACACCGTCCAGTGGGTTTTAGACTGTAGGCTCCAACGGGGCAGAGGCCACATCCGTTGCATTCATCACTGTGTCACCAACGTCCTGCACCTCACACAGCTCATTCCAACACAGCCATGGAGATTATTTGCTCAGTAAATATTTGTTGAATGAATGAAAGTGTATGTCAGTAGGAGAATGTCAAGGTGGGCGCAGAGCCGCTGTTTGGGGCTCTGTTTTTTCAATGTCTTGGGTAAACTTAGAAAACGTAATGAGTCCCACAATTGGAAGAAATATTTAATATGTGGTTGGCATTAGTTAAAAATCATTTATAAAGGTTAATATAACACCAACAAGATGCAGTTTATTATGAATAAGTAAAAATCATTCCATAGACAGGTTCCAAAAACCTGTTGGATTTTGGAAGCAGTCATGTACTTGCACCATTCTGAAATAACTGCAGAAAAGGTCAATAAAAAGGGATAACTCGGGACCTTTTCAAATGCTGGATTCCATAACGAGCTTTTCTTTAGGTAACTCGTGAGATTCATAACAAATAAAATATGAGCTTATCCATTTCTCTGAAAGGTATAGATGCTCCTTTATTAACTGTGAACCTTTTGAGTGGGTACCACATATCCATCAACAGTGCTTGTCACTCAACAGGCACTCAAAACAGTAAAAGAAAAAAATGGAACTTTCCAACCTCATCAACCCTAATGTATAGTGTTTAGCATTCATCATTTTTCCATCTAGGAAAACACTGATGTACACTTTTTTTTTTTTTTTGGCAGTTTTTAACTGGGGCCAGGTTTGAACTCATCTCCACTATATGGGGTGGCGCCCTACTCCTTCCAGCCACAGGTGCCACCCCGCTGATGTATACTTTTTATAGTCTTTTACTTATTTTCAGGAAGAGACTTACTAAAAGGGAATACAAGGAAAGGTGACAGTGTCATCAGACTTTCCCAGCATGATACATGCCCGCCTTGTTACACAATCTATTCCGAAATCTTACATTCCAGTTATTTGCAAACAAGATATTTCCGTTATCCTGTGAGCTCCTACAACTCTAAACTGAAATCCAAATCCTTTTTGGAGCCTTGAGAGATGTCTAACATAATGCTCCATGTGCCTTAGACATTAACAAGTAGTTGCTGAATGTCAGAGTTAGAAGATGTTTGGTATAAACACCTACCAGTACATTACAGAAATGTAACTACTTAGAAAGGCTCCAGTAATGAACCCAAATATAAACGCTGAGAACAGTGCTAGTAATGAACTACATCGTGTTGCCTGTGGGCCTCCTAAGACTTAATTCACACATGAAAGAAATTCATCATTTTGTCAATTAACCTCAGGATTCACAGCACCCAAAGAACCAAAGAGGAGCGCTAAGTTGTTCTATTCATTCTGTATGACTGTGTGCTGCCCTGGCTGATAAGGTCACTTAAGCATTAATCTGCTTCCAGAATTTCTTGCCTATAACTAAGTAGGCAAGAACATTCGTGAGAAGCCTTATCAATAGTTATTTCAAACTCTTAGGTGAAGAGGTTGTTTACCATGCCTGGCCTGCCAGGGTTCAAACTTCACATCTGAAGTCCTGTCATAAAGATGTCTTTGGGATTCTATGCTGTGGATCTCAACACAGTATAATAAGACCTTTTGATAAGGAAAAATGTTCTTTGGAAAGGTAACTGATTTTGTTACCAGCCACTGTTAACCTGAACAGCTGTTTCACGCAGGGCAACGCTGGTCAGACCCCGGCAAGGTGGGATGAGCCTCTGTGCCTATATCTGGGGATTGTTTATTTGCTTTTAAGGCCCACTGTCGTAGATAAACTGGGGAAATGGACTCCATGGCACCAGCCAAAGGGCCCAGGGTACTCAATGCACTCAGCGAAGTGCTAATTGGCCATCAATTTAGTCTTCCTAAATCCTGTGACGGTACAGTTGCTTTGCAAGCAAGAAATATCTTGACTTTGTAACCTATGGGGAAGGGTTAAGGAGACTTTTTGATGTATAGCGCGCTAATTGGCAACACTGCTGATGTAGATGTGTTCTGTAAAGGTGTAAAAATAGTGAAAAGAAATGATAGAGCAAAGCAGTTCTCTGGCGAGATGTCCCCGCTGCTCTCCGGAATCACTGGCTTTTCTGTAAATAAGAGCAAAACTGTCACCACTCTCTCCTCTGTTTCTCTGTAGACTGACTCCAGTGACAGGTGGGTAGACTCCTTGGTCTGGTAACAATTTGCCTTATGTTGAACTCTGCTCTGTAGACAGCAGGACCCAGTGAGGTCTTATAAATAGATAATGAATTACGTGCATATTGCTGTGTGTAAAATCCACTCAGAGAATAGAAGTTTGACATTAAAGGGAACAAAGTCCACTCCAGTCTTTCACTTTGCTGCCTCCTAGTATCAGCTGCAGTAAGAGAACGCATGTCTCAGACGTATTCATTCAATTGCAACAGATGGTGACCTGCCCTCACGAGCCCCCGTAAGTCTTTGGTCAGAATGCAATTAAAGAGATTCTAATCTTTTAATTAGGACCAAAGTGACTTTCTTGTCCAAAAAAAAAAGGAGGGGGAGAGAAAAGAAAATACCCATGTCCTAAACCTACCAACTCCATTCAGGTCTGCTGATCTGGGTTTATCGACACAGCATTTTCTCCTTGTTCAAAACTAACTGCAAACCACTTTCAAAACCCTAGTCCCAAATTTCAGGGTTACGAAACACGTCATCAACCGCTGAAGTCCCAACCAGGAGGAACTGCGATGTAACAATGACTATCAGGTCACCCATCATTTAGAAAGCAATAGAATTTGCAAAGAGGATCCATTTAAATGCCATACAGTATAAATAAGTTAATGAAGATTAGATAAAAGTAAATAGGAGAGGAAAGGGGAAGGAGACGGGAAGGAAGGATCTCTTAGTGGGAGAATTTTCCCTGACAGAGTCTAAGCCCTGGAGACTCCTGATAGAATTCACACGCAGAGTCTAACACATTGACACACCGTAAAATAAAATGTTATCCCTGAAGAAAAGACTTCTGTAGAGAAACAAGGGAGAATCCATAGTTTTTGCTCTTTGAAATGTGCCCTACAACCCCCCAAACTCCTCTCAATTTTCTTTTCAGAACCCTCTTTGGAAAAGGAAAGAAAAAAAAATACTTCCACCAAACCCTTAACATAAACCAGATCCTGCAAAGACACTATTAAAAATATTGTATCATTCAATCCCCACTGCAACCTTCCCTGGGCAGGTGTATTCCCTCTGCTCACAGATGAGTAAATCAGAGCACCGAGCAGCAGCAGCACAACACCGAGGCCCAAGTCAGGTCAGACCATTCTGGGCAATCCCGTTCTCGCTGCTTCCTTGAGGCTCTCCCCACGCTCCAACACAACTCCTACTCCTGCAGGGGATACTTCTCTTGGCAGGAAAATGCTCCTGCCCTGGTCTACCATCTGAGCTCCAGGAGCTTGTGCCTACAGGCAAAAGTGGAGTGGACATCACATAAGAAGGGAGCAGATGGGGAGCAGGATCCGCCGGGTTCTTAACAAGCCAGCAAGAGATAGCAGACATCTCAGGGAGCTGCCCGTGGTGGGCACAGAGGGAGGGCCTGGGAGATTCTGGGATGACGGGTTGGTGACTGAACCCTACAGCACGGCTGGATTGCTGGAGCTTCTCACATGGGCAGGTTCAAAACAGCAATGAGAACCAGCCCAGCACCTACCCTTCACCCCACCTGCAGTCAACCCAGCAGAGCAAAGCCTGAGACCTCGGAGTTACTCTGTGATACTGGACAAGTTAGTTCATCTTCCATGTGTGTTAACAGTAGCCCCTCCTACGGCTGATGCTGGAAGGATCAAGTGAGTTAATATTACATAAAACTCTTTCAACACCACCTGGCAGGTAAGTGCTCAATGAATCTAAGTTGTTGTTGACATTTATTATTTCTGAAAATGATACTGAACACGAAGCTCCAGGGTCACATCATTCAACCAAAGAGCATACCTGCTGCCCCCCACCATGGGCTGTTCTTCTACCAAGTATGATAGATGTTTCTTTTTGCCAAATTGTAGTACACTCACGCCATGGCATACTATTCAGCCGTAAAAAAGATGGTGACTTCACATCTTTTTTGAATTTCCTAGATGGAGTTGAAACACATCCTTCTTAGTAAAGTATCACAAGAATGGAAAAGCAAGTATCCAAAGTACACAACCCTAATATGAAGCCAGGGGACTATCTGATGCCCACACAAGAGAAAAGCTCATTTCAATTCAAGCTGCAGGAGGGGAGGGGGTTAGGGGGCTCTCAGTGAATGGCACGGGGTGGGGGTCTTTGGCACACCTTTTGTGTGAGGGTCATATCCTCAAGAGGGACTCTCCTTAACAAAATTAAATACTTTGATCTGGTTGTTGGTACCCTCACATTATCCTGAAATAAATTTACTTTCCAGAAAAAATTATACACTTTGTGAATCACACGATAGTGAAGAGGCAGAGTGACTTGGGGGCAACAATAAAATACATATTTTTCTTTTATTTATTTATTTTTTTGAGACAGAGTCTCAAACTGTCGCCCTGGGTAGAGTGCTGCGGTGTTGCAACTCACAGAAACCTCAAACTCTTGGACTTAAGCGATTCTCTCGCCTCAGCCTCCCAAATACCTGGAACTACAGGCACCCACCACAACGCCCAGCTATTTGTTGGTTGTAGTTGTCATTGCTGTTTGGAGGGCTTGGGCTGGATTTGAACCCACCAGCTCCAGTGTATGTGGCTGGAACCCTAGCCGCTGAGCTACAGGTGCCAAGCCAATAAAATATTTTTTTAAATTAAGATCATATACACAATCACATGATTAACCTTTGACTCTGACTTGCATCAAGGAAGTCGCCTTGATTTTTCACCCCATCCCCCAAATTCTGCAGGATCAGATCAGACAGAGGATTCCACGTAGGCGGAAAGCACCTGTGATGGGAGCACTCATGAAGAAAGAGAAACCAACTTCCCTCACTGTCCGAGAAAGCCTTAAAGAAGAAGGAGACCGCTATCAGAGTCAGACAAAAATTACCAGCTTGTCAGATTATCTGAAAATTGGAGAAATGTTAAGGCCTGTGACTTTTTTCACACTGCATATTACGGTCCTCGCCTGGAACTGAAAGGGCAAACCACCCTCTGAAAAGGTGAATTTTGCAAAGAACATGGAAATGACGAGAGTGCCACCCTGTCTCTTCCAGCCACGATGACACAAGATTTATAAATCTGCTACCTCTGTTGCTGGCGAGTAATCACGCCACACTGGTCCCGTATATGAAAATTAATGGGATAGACACTGGCTGCCAGGGTCACTGAAATTCAGTATGAAATGTGTGTTATTTTTTCTTCTTTATGGCCGTCAGAATAGAGGTGTCCTGCTATGTCCAAACTCTAATTCTGAATGTGTATTTGGAACAAAACAACCTTCATAGCTTGCTGGAGCTCTGTGTTGATATGCATAATTTATCGTAGGTTATTTTAAGACAGACAATTTTCTATCTTGAAGCCATTTCTTATCATCTGGGACATCATAGGAAACACAGGGTTTGGTGGGACTGTCACCTAAGGCCGCTGCAGTCTACTGGTTGTAGTTAGAGGATAAAATGTGCCTCCTTCCTCTGACAAGGCAGAAAAAGGAACCAAACTTAAAAAGGAAAATGACCCATACAGTCTGTCCTCTTGACACGATAAAGGGCATAGCTTTAACTATGTATCCAGTTGTTCATTAAGTACATGTCTATTAAAGTGTCAGTACACATCAGGTATTGAGCTAGATACTGTGGGGGAAAAGGCGTGTCTTGGCCTCCAGAAGTCCTCAGTCTAGTTGAGAAAGACAACAAACTAGAAATGACCCCTTGATTCCAAGGGGTGTCCGGCTTCTCTGCAAGAATAAAAGTTGTCTTGGGCCACAGGTGCTGAGCATTAAAAAAGGTCCAGGCTTGCTTTTCTCAACATCCCACACCACAGATAGGCAAGACAGTCCTTAATCTGCACGTCGGCCGTGGGCTGCAAGATGGATGCCCTGAGTGTGGTCAAGGTCAATGAGGAATGTGGACAGGGGAACATGACAGTCATACTCAGACGAAGTTATCAGCCCACAGTGTTAGGGCATACAATGTCATGACCATCGACCTCAACTTCCTACAACTAAAATAGAAGGACTTAGGGATGGGAAGAAACGGCATCAGTGGATGTAACTGAATGGAACCCATTGAGTCAGTTTTTTTCATATTAATTCAGATGGAGAGAGAGGGAGAAAATGAACACCTAGCAACAGAAATAATAAAGTACAAGATCTAGAACAAGCTTGTCTGCAGAAAACATACGTAAAGCGAACAGGACGGGTACAGGGGAGTGTATGAATAGCTGGTTGTTCCAGGTGATCTTGTGAAATAATCTCTACTGAAAAGCCAGATACTTTAAAGCAGTTTGACCAAAAACTGGTAAGAGCAACTGGCCAACCATCAGGGGACCTGGGGACCCTTTGCTGCCATTAGCCAATCAGTGGGTCAGGCGTCCTTGGGTAAATCAATCCCCCGCAGTCTGCAAACCTCCATCGTCCCCCTCATGCAATGAGAAGGCCTGACAGGATTCAGGTTGCAAACCGTGCAGCTGTAACTCAAGGCTGGGTGAGTGAGGCGTGTCAGGGAGGCACAGCTTTGTCTTTTGTTGTATTAGGGCACCCAAGGAAACTTCTGCCGGAGAACACAGGACAATCCTATCTTGAAAAAGCATTGAAATTGGACTCTGAAATCCTTTGGGTCCCTGATACGAGCTGAGTGTGCAGGCTACACTCTAAATTTAGCAGATGTAAGGGGAGTAAGGTAGGGGTCATGAGTCCTTGAGTTATTGACAGTTTGGTATTAGTGTTTTTTTTTTTTTTTTTTTTGAGACAGAGCCTCAAGCTATCCCCCTGGGTAGAGGGCCATGGCATCACAGCTCATAGCAACCTCCAACTCCTGGGCTCAAGCGAGTCTCCTGCCTCCGCCTCCCAAGTAGCTGGGACCACA
>CAUYQV010036428.1:0-31638 GCA_963574575.1 Galagoides demidoff | reverse complement strand
TCAAACTCCTGAGCTCAAGCAGTTCACCTGCCTCAGGTTCCCAGAGTGCTAGGATTACAAGTGGGAGCCACCATGCCTAGCCTTAAAAGTAAATTCTTTTCATTTATTTATTTATTTATTTGATTTTATGAGAGACAGAGTTTCACTTCGTCACCCTCAGTAGAGTACTGTGATGTCACAGCTCACAGCAACCTCCAACTCCTGGGCTCAACCTCCCAAGTAGCTGGGACCACAGGTGCCTGCCACAACACCAGCTATTTTTTGGTTGCAGCCGTCATTGTTGTTTGGCGGGCCTGGGCTGGATTCGAACCCACCACCTTAGGTGTATGTGGCTGGCGCCTTAGCCACTTGAGCCACAGGCGCCGAGCCAACTTCAGTTTACCTTTAGGAGGAGACATATTTTCAACCCACAGCACCAAAGATATGTCAGAGTTTTTCACAAAAGCATCTTCAGCCTTTTCTCCCAAAGCTTTTTGTTTAGTCTGTTGTTTGCCCCAGATATTATCCATTCATGGTTACAGGTAGCTGTGGCTCATACATTTGCTCTTAATGGTTTACCACATAAGCTACTGGGTAGCTGGGTCGGAATTGGCAGAGTTCCAAGTTAAGCCAGATAATTGTAAGTCCATTGATCAAGGAACCACCAGACAAGTTGCTCTGGACTGAATTTTGTTCCCTGAAATTAATGTATTGAACCCTTAGCTAATCCCCAGTATAACAATATATTTGAAGATAGGGTGGTAGGGTCCTTAGGAGGTAATTAAGATTAAATTAAGTCATTACAGTGGGCCAGTCAGCCCTAATCCAATTGGGTTGGTGGCCTTATAAGAGGAGACACCAGCGATCTGTTCACCATGTGAGGACAGTGAGGGGGGCAAGTATGAGCCAGGAGGGACCTTCAACCATAAATTGAATTGACCAGAACCTTAATCTGGGACTTCTGAGCCTCAGACTCTGTGAGAAAATAAACTTGTTTAACCAGACGGTCTAGGGTTTTGTTATAGCAGGCTGAGCAGACCAATGCACAGCCACACCGTGTGAACGAGAGCCATTGTTCTGCTGGTTCTGGCACTCTTCTCTGAACCAGAAACACAAGCTCTTATCTTCAAGGCTGTCACAGAGCAGAGGAAAAGGGACGTGGGGCCAGGGAAGTTAAAATACCACAAAGCTTCCTATTTTCCTGAGATTCAATTGGTTTTTCTTCATTATGTGTCCTGGTTGCTGTGAGCTTTTGCTTAGTTTTCTCGAATTCTGAAAAAAGTCATTCTGACAGGCAAGTTTGTTTCTTTTTTGGAAGGAAGGGGTTTTGGTGTTCATGCCTCTGCTTTTCCAGATGTCACTCTGTGTGCTCTTTTTACAGTGTAGTCCTGACACTCCTTCCACCAAGATGTGGGGCTTACATTCCCTCCCTTTGAATCTAGGTGTGAGAGCTTTGGGCTGCTCCAACCAAAAGGGGACAGCAGAGGTGATGCTCTGTGACTTTCCAGGCTAGGTTAGGATGCAGCTTCCAGTTGGCTCACTTTTTTCAAGAGCTGGGAGTTAGTGGCTCTTGGGAAGCCAGTGCATGCTGTGTGGGAGCCCAGGCTTACCAGGTAGAGAACTGAGGCTCCAAGCAGCCAGCCAGCCTCCACCTCCAGAGATGAGAACAGAGCACCTTCAGCTGCTTCCAGCCTCCAGCTTTTACGGAGTTGGAAACAAGCTGTCCCTGCTGTGCTCTGTTTGAATTCCTGGCCCAGAGAATCCATGAGCATAGTGTCAGGTGTGGGGCCCACATGTCGGGTTCATGCTCCCTGGTTCTTGGTTCCCAGTACTGAAGAATGGTCACTGGTACCAAGTCAAAGAAATAAATGAACAAGCCATGCCAGCGCGAGTGGGCGAAGTGCCAAGATTTATTAAAGACAGACTATGGCAGGCACAGTTCACTCCGGGTAGAGAGCGGACTGCTCCCAAAAGGAACAGCAAGCCCCCAGGGTTAGAGGCTGTCTTTTCATGCTAATTCCTTCCTATGTCAAACTGGTGGTGGAATATTCATGAATTTTCTGGGAAAGGGTAGAGTCCTCCTGCCCCCAATAGTGAGTCCTCCCCTTTTCTATCTTTGTAAGGCAATTCCAGGGGTTGCCGTGGCATTTGTAAACTTTGGTGGTGCAGGCGGGGGTGACTTTTACTCTGCTAGTGAGGGTAGGTCACTTGAGGACACTGTCACCTTGTTTATTCACATGCTCCGAAGACCCCCTCTTGTGTCCTTGGACATATTTCCACTTTGTGGTTTCTCTCTTTCTTTCTGGTTGGTCAGTCCTTGGAGACTCCCGATTGTTGACCAAACATCTGTTCAGTCCTTGGAAGCCCCTTGACATGTCATCTGTTCCCTCTTGGAAGCCCCCTCTGGTCAGTTTGTTCCTCTTAGAAGACAAAGCATCTCCCAGTGCCATCTGCTCCTCTCCCTACCTAACAGTAATAAAGGGTGTTTGTGCCTCTGCCGGTTCGTTTTGTGGCAGTGTATTCAGCAGTAACTGACACGGTCACCAAGTGAATGGAATAGTACCAAGACTTTATGACCCTTTTAGCACAGCATGTCCTGCGCTGGACACACAGGACATCAAGACTCCCCCGTTTTTCTTGCCTCTCCTTCCAGACTGTGGCATCTCTTATCTTCCCAGAGTTTGCAAGTGTCCCTTCTTCCCTGTCATCCTGGCTTGAAACCTCAGAATGTCTGACTTTTCCCCCACCCCCACACAGCATGTCGCACCTGCTGTCTTTTTCATAATGCCTCTCAAATTTGCTCTTTTTTACTCCGTTCCTAACAGCCTGCGCTTAAAGCTCCATAGGTTCATTACCTACAGAGTAAAATGCAATAGAGGTCTGGGGGCATAGTGCTTTCAGGTTTTGTAGTAGGAAGGGGTGGTGCCTAAAGCCTTCCAGGGTAAATAATGATGTTGGCGGACATGGAAAGGAAGTCTGCTGTAGCAGTGTGAGCAGCACACCATCGGCCTGCGTGCGCGCGTGCGTGTGTGTGTGTGGGGGGGGGGGCACGCCCGCTCGCTGATCACGTTGCTCTGTGTTTAGTTAAGTCCCTTTCCCCCAAGGCCTCTATCCCTAGCTGCAAATCTAAACAAAACGCTGCAAGTGCTAGTCGTTATTCAGCGCTTAGTTCTGCTTCTGTACAGTTGCATTCATTCATTGAACACCTGACGTCTTTTTCTTTATCCTGACCCAGACGGCATTTGAGGGGAGAGTCTTTGATGACTTAAATTTCAAAATTTGGCTACAGCCTATAATGTGAGCTCAGTTTCTTGTCTTAAAAACACTTATCTTCCTTTTCATCAGGAAAGGACTGAGTTATCCTCAGTGTTTTATTTTGAAGATTCATGAGAGGAAATCAGATACGCACACAGAATTTGTGTAAGACTATTTCAGGTCTTATTCAGGATTTGGGTATTCGACAGGTACTAGTTGCTGCAGGCATCACAAAAAATAATTTATTATAATTTAGAACTTCTTCCTTAAGACCCAGAAAGCTGTCTGCCTGACAAGCAGGGGGAAAATCGTATCCTCTGACATCTGGCCACAGTAGCATTGCTTCCTAGACGCCTTGAACACTGAGCAGTTCTTACCTAACAGACTAGATCTTTTTTTAAAAAAATATGTATGTGTGGGGGTAACTACTAGTCACATGTTTATTTTAGAATTTCTTTTTTTCATTTTAAGAGAGAGTCACACTTTGTTGCCCTAGGTAGAGTACTGTGGTATCATAGGTCACAGCAACCTCAAACTCTTGGGCTTGAGCAGTCCTCTTGTTCAGCCTCTCAAATAGCTGGGACTACAGGTGAGCACCCCAATGCTTGGCTAATTTTTCTATTTTCAGTAGAGATAGGGTCTCCCTCTTGCTCAAGCTGGTTTCGAACTCCTGAGCTCAAGCAATCCACCCACTTCAGCCGTCCAGAGTGCTAGGATTACAGGTGTGAGCCACTATGCCTGGTCTATTTTAGAAATACTTATTAAGTACTTAATGATGTGCCAGGTGCTGTTCTGGGAGCCAAGCATATGGCAGGCACAAGTACCTGCCCTCAGGAGTTTGCATGCTAGGGGCAGAGTTGGACGATAATAAAATAAAATGTGTGAGCGTTACACGTGTTAGAATTTCACCCAATCACAGGACCATGTTTAACAAATGCTATAGAGCAAAGTAAAGCTGCAAGGAGGGATAGAGAGTGCTGGGGTGGGCTTGCAAGAGTTGAATTTCAGAGAGGTCAGGGTCTCCGTTAGACTCTAACATTCCAGTAGGTGAAGAAGGCGGGATTCCAACATTGGGAGGAAGACTGTGTGGGACAGTGGTCACAGCAAGTGCCGCCCCGGAGCATGCCTGGCTGTGGGAGGAAGATAAGGAGGCAAAGGGACAGGAGCAGAGAGAAAGGAAGTTGTAAAGGCAGATGTCGTCAGGCGCACAGAGCATTTTAGTGTTGGGGTTTTTAGTCTCAGTCTGAGGGAAGCCACTGGACGCTTTTAAGCAGAGGAGAGATGATCTGAATTGGCTTTTAGCAAAATAATTTTGACTGCTGTGTTGAGGACATGTTGAAGGGGGCAAATGATGAAAGAAGAGGGATTAATTGTAGATTATTATCTATAAAAATTCCAAGAGAGAGAGTAGTGGCTTGGACCAGGTGGTGGCAGTAGACAAACTCCAGTCTTCTTTGAAGGTAGGGTCGACAGGATTTGCTGACTGATGTGGGGTGGCAGAGAAGAGATGAGAAAGTCAGTCTGAGGCCAGGCACAGTATCTTACCCTGCAATTCCAGCAATTTGGGAGCCCAAGGAGGGAGGATTGCTTGAGGCCAGCCTGGGCAACATAGCAAGACTCCATGTCTACCAAAAATAAAAATTAGCTGGGCATAGCATGTGCCTATAGCCCGAGCTACTTGGGAGACTGAGGCAGGAGGATCACTTGAGCCAGGAGTTGGAGGCTGCTGTGTGAGCTTTGATCACACTACTGCACTCCAGCCTTGGTGACATAATGAGACCCAGTCTCTAAAAAGGCAAAAAAAGTTTTATTCTGTACAACTGAAAGATGATGAGTTTGAAGGGATGGGATTAGAATAATAACTGGTAAAACTTGGGATGCCTTTCAAGTGGAGACATCATAAGCATGGTTGAATACACAGGCTTAGTGTTGAGGACAGTTCTGGGCTGGAGAACTTGGGAAACGGCAGCACATGGCCTTATTTAAAACTAGAATACTAGATGAGGACACCAGGAGAGTGAGTGTAAATAAGAAAGAAGAGTCCCAAGGACTCTGAAGCCGTGGGATGTCAGGGAGAACGTGGCCTAGGGAGGAACCTGAGGAGGGGACAGTGAAGCACCAGGCAAAGTCCAGGGGCCCTAGCCTCTGGAAGTCACGTGAAGAAATGCTTTAAATGGAGAGGTGGGGTGATCAAATTGTGAAGTGTAGCTTGTGGGTGTAAACGGGCAAGGATAGTATTAAGAATGGAATGTTCCCCTATAGACAGTCCTGGGCCTCTGCGTCCCTATTATGTGGGGTTCTGCAGCGTACTTTGCAGCTCCCGATTGAGAGGAAGGGCCGCGGCCAAAGTTGTGACCTCTGGTAGTCACGAGGCTGTTCACAAATGTTTCTCCCATTCTGGGCACATTGTGGAGGTGCCACTCGTAGGTTTGGCCACATGGTTTGCCCTAGCCACTGGACAGTAAGGTAAGTCACCTCTCTCCCTTCCTGGCCGGATCTGTAACAACCTCAGTGAGCACCTTTTCTTGGCTGTGAGCCGTTGTGGAAGCAGGTGGAGGGAGGACGCCTCTGTCAGCCAGGCCCTGAGTTCCCACAGTGGGCAGATCCCCAGCTGACCCAGGGGAGGCATCTGGTATGAGAAATAAACTTTAATTTTTTTTTGGTATTATCTTGGGATAAAAAAACCCAAACTATCCTGACACAGTGTCTATGGACAAGAATAAAGTAAACAGTGGTGCGACTGTCTCCATTTATAACAGGATGACAAATTTCAGGAAGTGAAAGTTTTTCTTTTCCATATCGGGTAGAGCAAACCCGACAGATGACACAGGTAAGAATGTACCTCACTGTTGGTTTGCCATTAAATGAAACAAAAATGATCAATTTTTTAAAATAGTAACATTGCTGTGAGAATATTTCTTTCCTACCCAATAGGAGAACTTTCCTCCTCAACAGAGTTAGAGTAAGTACTCCTATCGAAACTTACTGGAGTACATTCCGCCCTTCAGACCTGCTCCCTCCACTTGCAGAGTCCCTGGTTTGGCCTCCTGCATGTTTTGGAGGTTAAGTGATCTTTATTTATATGTGGGTGTGTACAGAAATAGTTGTGTGTGGAAGTGCGTTGGTAGGCGGGGTATTTTTGTCATTGGGCAAACATTACAAAGCAGAGTGCACAGACCTAGATGGTGTAGCCTGCAGCGCACCTGGGGTGTGTGTAAAGCCAGTTCCTGTGATGCAAACCTGTGTGGCCCGTTAGTACTGATTCCGGTAAGCAGTTGTAACACAGCGGCCTTCGTACATCCAGACACAGAAAAAGTACAGTATAAATATGGTCCTGTAGGTGCTGCAGTCTCACGGGGCCACCATCATATCATGGGTCCCTCATTGGCCAAAAGTTATCTGCAGGTCGTATTTGGTCTTTGGCCCCAGTTCCTAGCATGGAAGTCCTAAAACCCTGGAAATTTACTGAGAAACAGTGTCTTTTGTTTTACATAATGAGCCTCTTTGGATTTGGGGGGTGGTATAGATAGACTCAGGATGGGGCTGTCACCTGAAAGACCAAGTGGTTAGACCTCCAGATCCACTGATGGGGGGAAGGGGAGGCTGGGTCACACTCCATAAAAGAAACTCCTGAACAATGAGATCTGGAGCTGTTCCAGGTGGCTGAGCACCTCCAGATGCTGGGAGACCAAGTGCCATGCCGAGACCACAGGGCGGCCCCCTGTGTGCCTCCCGCTTCCTTGCCTGGTGCAGCTACCATGGCTGTTCCTGAGCTGCAGCCTTTGTAGGTCAAGCTGGATGGAAAGTGCAACCTGCAGACCCTTTACTGAGGCCTCACAGCTGTGGACTCCAACACTAACTCTGGGTAGTCAGTGCCAGAGTTGAACTGCAGGCACCCAGTTGGTGTCCCGAGAACCAGAGAACTGGCTGTTGGTGTTGGAAACCAGCCTACCCGTGTGACACTAAAGTTCATTTTCAGCATCATGTCTGAGTTTACACAGTCCTTGATATTAGAGAGGAAATGTTAGTGCAAGAGACGAGGAAATCACGATTTTGCATAAAAGAATTTATTGAGTGGCCAGATCCCAATGAATAATGTCAGTCATTGCTTTTTGATTCTGCTAAAATGTGCCATTAGATATACTTTTAAGAAAGTGTACAACTGCATCACCAAAAGCTATTCAGTTTGGATTGTGCAGAGTCAAAGAAAACTTCAGAAATCTTTGTTCTTTCATGAAAGTTTTAAAATATAAAAATGGAAAAGAAAAGAAACTCAAACGCAGTATTGAAAACTACTAAGCAACACCTTGGACTATTTACAGTAGGTGCCTTTTCAATAGAATGTGCTCAGCTTAATCCTTTTTCACATTTTACTTCTAGGTAGTCTCACCGCCCCACCCGACCCCCAGTCTGTGAGTCTTCCCAGGCCCGTCTCACCCCAAACCGCCGCCATCTTTCTGTCTCAGTCACCTTTGAGTCACTCTCTGACACTCCTTTCTCCTTCTCTTAAATTATCCATGATTCTATTAAACATACATTTACTGAGCACCCGACGTGTGCCAGGCACTGTGCGAGCAGCGGGGGATAAACACAGAGACAGACTGACTCCTTCCTCAAGCTCAGACTTCAGGTTTTTATAAAAAAAGTTTTCACATTCTAGTCCACAAAATCCCAGGCCTCGATGAAGTCAATTTGGGGATTTCTTGAAGCAAAGTGCACTCATGGAGGGGGTCTCTCAACGTGGTTCACTCCCACGTTTTGAATGTGAAATTCTGCTCTTCATTATGGAGCGTGGCCTCAAAACCCCACAGCTGAGACTGATTTCTGAACTCGTCACAGATGGGATCAGCTGGATCAGTGTGGCTTGGGGAAGGGTATTTTCTTAATTGTCTTCTACAAATTACAAAATTGAAAAGCTCTTAATAAAAAAAACCCCTAAATTTAAGCAATAGATACATGTTTTAAAAGCCTCCCTTGATTTGACCTTGCAATAAGATCCTCTGAGACTTTTCTTTCATAAACGTGCAGGAGGAGCCCTTTTAATTAACTCCACACATTCATACTTTTTTATGCTTTTCTGTGAATATTTCCTTAGCTTCATACGTAAAAGCTGCAGAGTAAGCCTGCAGGTGACCTTTTCCCCCCCTTTTTGTTAGTGGTTGAACCCAAAGGAGTCTCATCTCTTGTCTCTGGTCTGTGTCTTTATCCTTGAGACCTGGAGAGAGACCCCCTGGTAGTCACAGAAGAACATAAAGGGTAAACCATGAAATAAAAAACAAAAACGGTGCGTGGGATCCTATGGAAGCAAAACCAAACTCTACCCTTGCTGTCCCCACCTTGTTCCACAGCTGGCAGATAATGCCCCTGCAAATATTCACATTTGGAAACTTTCCAAGTCACAGTCGCGGCCCAGTCACGTGGCGGGCTTCTCTCTCACAGTTCACAGCAGGTCGCTGTCCAGGGATCCCCACAGCTGATCGCTGGGAAATGAAGGGAGCTTCCGCCGGCAGGGGCCTTTCCACAGGCTACACAGGGTCGCTCTCCAAACGGTTCCCATCTGATTGGATGATAAACTACTGTCTGTTCAAGAATATTGGTTCCAGATTCACAATGTCCTCACAGGCTGGCCCTTTGGATCTGATGGCACTTTTGGGAGTTGGCATTATTCCCACGTAATATTTGGCCTGCCCCACTCTAGGCAGGGTGATCACCATGTTCGAAACACATGATGAGGATGAGCCGCACAGGGAGTCCTGGGGGTGGGGGGAGGTGACCATGCACAAGCTTCTTGCTCGGTCGTGCATATATTTTCCGTGTAACAGTGTGTTATTTCACACATGGGGGCTTGTGCTTTTTCATTAAAGAAACAACTCGCCCTGTAAAGCTCGTTTGGCAAATGTAGCCGTGAACGTGTGTGTAAATGTGTCGTGAGGTCCCATGTCAGGCCCTGTGAGTGTGTGCTCCTGCCCCTCCCCCGCCCTCACACCCACCTCACTAGCAAGGACAATCTTGCCAGGTTAGACCTGGTCGGTTTGATATTCAGAAGCTTCCGACAGGCTCTCTGAGAAGCTTAGGAAATTCTCTTGGTACTCAGAACAAACAATCTCGTAGCGGTAATGCCGGAACTCCACGGCAAAGGTGCCAAAGTAAGACAGGAAGCACATGACCAGGCCCCACTGCACTCTGGCCGCGTACATGTGGATGTTCTGGGCCATGAGGATGAAGTCTGGGAAGAAGCCGTCAAGGAAAGCACCCTCACCAGGCACGTTAAAACTAGACTCTCTTCTGGGCCAGACAGGGTGCAGAAGCCTGGCTCTCCCCCTCACTGCCTTGATAGAGCTTGCTGAGCGTGAAATCCACATGAAGGGTATCAGCGTGCTCCAGCTCTGTGCGCAAGACGTGTTACAGGTGTGTTCACAGATGCTATCACGTCATCCTCACAACAATCCTGTTATCATCAGTTGTTTAAAAATGGAGAAACTGAGGCCAAATGGGTCTGAGTCACCCAGCTATAAACTGGTGGAGGTGGAACTCAAACAGGCACTCTGATCCCAGGCCCTGTGTTCAACCACTATACTCTAAGGCTGCCTAAAAACAGTGAGAGTAGCAAGGGGGTCACAAATACAGGTTAATGAGTTGGCCAGAAAAATAAAGCTATCTTCTTAAAAAATCCCTGTAAATGACTGTGAATTCATAGTTATCATTATATCAACAGAAATGATTTTGATCATAGCAAGTTGCTCACTACCTAAACTGTGTGTGGCTCTGCAATGCTAATATTTAATAATAATGGCTAAGTGGCCCCTCTTCCAATGTCCACTGCTGTCTTTCAGACAATATTGTAAGAAATTGTTTCATTCCAGGTATCACATTTAAACCTGGGCTCAAATGAGAATATGCAATTAACAAAACAAAGAAACAGATGAAGCTGGGTGTGGTGGCTCATGACTGTAATCCTAGCATTTGGGGAGGTGGAAGCAGGAGGATCCCCTGAGTCCAAGAATTCAGGAGATCAGCTTGGGCAACATAGCAAGACCTCATCTCTCCACAACTTTAGTCAAATTATCTGGCTGTGGTGGCAGTTGCCTGTCTGTAGTCCTACCTCCTGGACAGGTGGAGCCAGGGGACCGTTTGAGCCCAGGATTTGAACTTGCAATGCCATGTGATCACACCACTGCACTTTAGGCAACAGACCAAGACTCTGTCTCAAAAGAATAAAGAAAAAAAAAGAAAAGACAAGAAACCGATGAGACTCCTATGCCTGAATATATATGGAGAGAGGGAGAAGAGAGAGAGTGTGTGTGGTGTGTATACACATAAATTAGGTAGGAGCTGGAAAGAAGGGTGAAAAGTCCATAGCATCCAAGGGGCTGAGGACTAAAGTTATTTATTTAGAAAAATCAGATGTGCCTCCTTAGAATAAGTTCTGTCTTCTCAACTTAGATCTAAAGTCTTGGGACAATTTCAGAGAGCAGGAGAATGTGAAACTATCAGCCAAACTTAGCTCTCCTGACTGGGCCTTGATCTAGTCACCTGGGAACCAAGAAATGGTTCCAAGTGTTCCAGAAACGAGATAGGTCAGAATCACTTAGTGAAAGCTCCCACCTTGGAATAATTTATAGTCTCTGCTTCTGACTAAGGATTCGAAAATATTGCCAAAGCAGTATTAATCGATTACTTAAGTGACTGTGGAAGGCATAAATCCCCAAATCTCATACTGGCAGTTTTGATCTTTCTGAACATAAAGTATTTTATCAGAAGGAAGATTTTGGCTTGGATTTTATGTCTTTAAATATTCTCTATCTAAAGCGACTACAGAGCCTCAGAAAACCATTAAAATGATTGAGTGGCAGTTTGTGAGGAAAGAGGAAATAAAAGATTCCAAATGCTCCTCCACTAACTAGAAAACATCTCTGGACGCTAAATGTTTTCATAATATAAAGCTCGTTCTCTAAGGGGGAATGCCGTCATGGTTGAGAGTGCAAGAGCTGAGCTCGAGTTTAAATCTTGATTCATGACGCACTGTGTGCTTTGGGGCAAATTAATCTCTCTACGATTATTCTTATCTGTTAAGTGAGGATAAAGAGTTGACGCCTATATAAAAAGCTTAGAATAATAACACACCAAAAAAAGTGCCCAATAAATATTAGTGATTACTACGACTGAAGATGAGTGACTATGTTAGCTGTACAGTCCACGGTTTGCGAACCTTATTCCCTTCTCTGGTTTTCTGAGGAAGAGAACCAACCTGTCAGAGTGAACCTTTCCAAAGACTCCACCCCATACAGTTAGACTGATGTGATTGGCTGGATTAGAATTGTCAGGTTTCTACTGGGCCAGAATGCAAGTAGGCGGGGTCACTGTGCTCCACCTGTGACTAGAGGAGCCCCGTGGGGGTTCCCTCTCCCCCTTTCCCTGGTTTCTGTTACTAGGTCGGTAAGTTGAATTCCAGGGTATGAGAGATGACGCCTGTGGCATTTTCCTTTCCAAGATTACTAGGAATAAATGCTGATTTCTTCATCCCTACATGGCCCCTCATGTTCAAACCTTAAATATTTGTTTAGAAAAACTACACTTACAGTGGGAATCTAATTCTTGAATTTGTTTTAGTTTTCCAGAAAAGCTTATTTTCCTGAAAAATATAAATGTATTTTTCCCTTGAAATTCATTTTAGAGCTTGTAAATTAAATGGAACAATAGGGCCATCAATAATGTCACAAATTTTTTTTTAAGATGGAGAAAAAATTACAATCCTCTTTTGGTGATGTATTCTGTGTTATTCACAAAGAGAAACGTTTATATCATTTGCCAAAGGGAGAATGCAGGGCACCGTTCTTACAGATTGAAACAGACTTGAGAGGGCAGAGCTTGTTTTATTTTTATTTCACCATCTCCTCTTGGACATGAAAATTGGTCCGAGACTGTTTGTTTTTGTACCCATTTATTTCTCTGTTTTGTCTTAAAAAGCTAAGATGATCTGGCAGAATATCCTAATCCACTGGGAGTGGCAATTATCTTCCACAGAGACAACTTATTTTTATTATTTTTTTGAGACAGGATCTTGCTCTGTTACCCTGGGTGGAGTGCAGTGATGCCATCATAGCTCACTGCAACCTCAAACCCCTGGACTCAAGTGATCCTCCTGCCCCAGCCTCCCGAGTAGCTGGGACTATAGGTGTATGCTGCCATGCTTAGCTAATTTAAACATTTTTTTTTTGTAAAGATGGGGTTGCTCAGGCTGGCCTTGAACTTCTGGCCTCAAGTTATCCTCCTACCTCAGCCTCCCAAAGTGGGAAACTACAGGTGTAAGCCACCTCCCCAGCCAACATATTTATTTAATCTCACTAGCAAAGAACTTTTTCATGTTCAAAGGATACAGAGGACCACACAGAGAGTGATAGAGGCTGACAGAATAACTCGTGGAATTCCAACTTTCCGTCCTTCATTCTTGATGTTGACTTTGAGTGTCAATGCAGCCTGGATCCAGCAGGTCAACGTGCCAAACCCAAAGGTCAAGGAAGTTCCGACATTATGGATTTCTTCATCATTTGTGAGCTATGGGATGAACAGAGAATGGCATGTGGAGGCTCACTGAGAAAAGATGGGAGCTGATGGAGTATGCGAGGGGGAAAGTTAGGAAAAGAGATATGCCAGCAACGGGGTGATGGATTTGCAAACATCGGAGTCATTCTCCCCGGCTGGCTCTTTGTGTCTATTTTCCAAAGTTCAAGCTCAAAATTCAAACCTGAATAACATTTGTTCAGAAAAACCATGCAGGCAGTGGTAATCTATTCCTTGAGGCTTTTTGTCCCCCGACCCCCACCCCAAGAAAATCTTTGCGAGGAAGGCAAAAGAAAAAAGCAGAAGAGTTATACAAAAAAGAGAAATGTTTGTATAAGCCCATACCCCAGCTTTGTTTTCTAGGCTAAGAAAATGAGATGAAGGATCTGGCTGTGTATTACTGATCGAGGATGGTCAATTCCAGGCAAGTCAAGATTTAACTGGCATAGACAACTAATACCCTCTGGGCTGTTCTTCACTCCTACAGAACTGGCCTATGTAATAGGACCGATTCATTGTTACCGAGAATTTTTTTTGGCTTTGTTTTCCTATAGTAATAAGAAAAACTGCCACCTATATGAGGAGGACTGTGTTTGACGATTCATACTAAAGGTTTTTTATAAGTTTAACAGGCTATAGGAGACCCAGTTGGGTTATTTCAGTTGGGGATTAGAGATGTAAACTCTCTAAATCATTACCAATTGACATTTAAAAATATATCAATCAATTAAAACTCCTTTTGTATTTACACACATTTTTAATTGCACATACAGGAAAATAAAATCTACTATTGAAGAGAGAGATGGCTTTTAAACCATGGTGAAAATATTATTTTTTTTCAACTGCTGTTATCTTCAGATGTCATGATGCCTGACAATGTTGTAAATAATGTTGCATCAGATCGGTATTTCTTTTCCTTCACAATTTTTTTCTGTTGTTTTTGGCTATAGGAGTTTTTCTTCTTTTTTAAAAGAAGTCATGTGTTCTCTCATGGTTCAAAAGACATATTTTTAAAACTTATTTAAAATCATGATTCCTAAAATCAAATTTCACTTCTAGAAAATAGGTTTTTTCCCATGCTGTATACAATTTATTCACTTATTATTTTGAAATCTAATTTTAAAAGTGGGTACTATAGTTACATAGTTTTAACTTTTAAAAATTATAAGAGGAGGTGGCACCCATAGCTCAGTGGGTAGGGTGTTGGCCACAAACACCGAGGCTGGCGGGTTTGAACTTGGCCCAGGCCAGCTAAACAACAATGATGACAACTGCAACAAAAAATAGCCGGGCACTGGGGCGGGCACCTGTAGTCCCAGCTATTTGGGAGGCAAGAAAATCACTTAAACCCAAGAGTTGGAGGTTGCTGTGAGTTGTGACACCACAGCACTCTACCGAGGGTGACATAGTGCAGCTCTGTCTCAAAAAATATATATATATTGATAAGAGGGGGAAAGATTGAAAAGTCTGTCTCCCGTCCCACATACTGGCCACTTGGTTTCTCCACAGGCACAACAAATTTGTTTTTTGTTTCTTATGTGTTCTCTGTAGAAATTCCCGCAAGTGTTTTTCATCTGTAGTGTCATTTATTAGTTATGGTTTTGAATATTTGTAGTTCATCAAAACCATCCAGCCCCAGCCAGGGTTCTTCTAGGACTTTGGCAGAGAACAAAATGCGTACTTGGTAACTCACCCAAGTCCTGGTTGAGAGAAACGATAGTTACTGAGCCCTTTATAACGTGTCTCAACCACAGCCCAGGCAGGCAAGTGGGGAAGAGACTCCCACCAAAATCTCACTAAAAAATTCCCAGTGCCCTGACATTTTGAAGCCTAATATGATACACTCTCAAATATTTTCCTGGTAATTCATTGCCATAGTGAGTGTGTTCTAGGAATGCAGCTTTTTGGTTGTTTAGCTTGATGTAGATGGGAGAACAGTTAGAGGAATTAGTGGGATTGCCTGTTGTTAAACAATTCAACAAACAAAAAGTACCAATTGAGTTGCTACTATGTATCAGAATTAGCAAGACTGAAGCTCAAGACAAGAGACAGCCTTAGAAAATCCACTGCCTTATTTTCAGAATGTTACTAAATGCTCATAGAAGGCAAAGGGTCTGAAATGTCTATGCCATTTGGATTTCATCCAACAATCAGGGGGAGCAGGGTCAGGACCAGTGTTTGCCAACACGGAGGAGGTTATCAACAGCAATATATGTAGCAGAGGATGTAGGGTGGTGGGGAAGGAACAGAGGCAGGAAACCAGTTAACTACTGTAATAGGGAGGGCAGGAGGCCTCCTTGTCTATTTAACAAAAGAAGTCATTCAGGTCAAGAGTGGGTAATGGCATTGGCAAAGGAAATTATTCTTATAGGCTCTGACTAGGCTTCTAGTCATAGGTGTTGGAGAGAAATTTTGGACTTTCACACTTGACTTCCACATGAGAGCTTGCTAATGTGAAACGCAAGCTTTCAACCAATAAGGATTTTGAGTGTTTAATTATAGAAAGACAACGACCTTATTAGTTTTCTAGAAAGGCAATATTACAATTTGTTATGAAAAAAGTATAAAGCACTTTGAAATCCTTTGTAGAAAATACACAGCTGTTCTAGCAGCTACTTTTTCCAACAGTCATGCTCTAGTTCATAGGCATCGTTCACACCCTCCCACGTGTAACTCACACTCAGGAGGACCAGGCTGGGAGACCATCAGGGCTGACTGTAGCAGAACCTGTGTGTGTTAGGGTTGTTCCCAACCATTAAGGTCTGTGCAGAATACGGGCCATAAAGTGACTACACTTAGGGGCTTGGATAATCGCACAAGTGAAGTTCTTACCAGTGACAGAGAGAGGTGAAAAAGGCCAAATGAAGTACCTGAAAATTACCAAGTAAGGTCATTCCAAAGGAAGCCAGACACAGCGCCACCAGTCCACTAATATTCAGCCACGGGTTTAAAACCTTGGGTTTCAGTTGTATGAAGCGCAGAACAGCTACCACAAGGGCTAGGAATAAAGCAGAATCTTAAAATAAAAACATGTAAATCATACATCCTATGAGGCACAGCTCGAAAGCCACAATGTGCAAAATTAAACTTTTCACCGCAGCACATTTTAAATCTCTGGAATGACAAGACAATTTTTCAAAGAAACTTTCTTTGCAATCACACAATGCTTATGATTATTTAGATGTTTTATTATTCCCAACCTAGGGGAAAGGAGGGAGGCAGAGAGGACTTGAAGCCAGAGGGCTGTATGTTATTTAGGTGAGGCAGGCAAGGATGATAGGACTGTTAATAGTGTTCTCAGCATTTTCAAAAACAAGGTCAGACAGGACAGACGGGCTTAGGAGAGCACTGCAGAGGCTTGGCACACACAAATAAGGCGGGGAGAAAGACAGACCAGTTCAATCATTCTTTAGCTTAGAACAGTGTTAGAACCGACAGGGCAGGAAAACCCGGGGAAGAAGACAAGGTGACCACATCCAGACAAACCTGCCGGTCGGTCCCTGCCCCAGGGAGGCAGATAAAGGAAAGTGTGCAAGTCCCTTTATTACTGGTTTTACTCTCACTTCCCTTTAATTCTACCTGTAGGTGTTCATTGTCAAAAGACAAAGACAGTTAATCCAAATTAGAGCAGTTACAGTAATCACATCATTTATGAAATCTATATTTTAACACAGCACATTTGGGGGTTAGGGAGGTACTAAAAATCATATCTAGTACATACCACGAAAACTCAATTCTTGCAAATAATATTATTGCTCATTTAAAAACACTATCTAGGGGACAGGTGCAGTGGCTCATGCCTGTAATCCTAGCACTCTAGGAGGCTGAGGCAGGTGAATTGCTTGAGCTCATGGGTTCGAGACCAGCCTGAGTCAGAGTGAGACCTCATATCTAAAAATAGCTGGGTGTTGTGGTGGGTGCCTATAGTTCCAGCTACTTGGGAGGCTGAGGCAAGAGAATTGCTTGAACCCAAGAGTTGGAGGTTGCTGTGAGCTGTGACACCACGGCACTCTACTAAGGGCAACAAAGTAAAACTCTGTCTCAAAAAAATATATAACAATAAAAGAAAACTATCTTTTGAAACAAATTGGTATTTAAAAAATTAAAAAGAAAATGAGTTACTTAGATTTCAAACTTGACTTCTTCTTTTTTTTTTTTTTTTTTTTGAGACAGAATCTCACTCTGTTGCCCTGGGTAGAGTGCTGTAGAGTCATAGCTCATAGCAACTTCAAACTCTTAGGTCAAGTGATCCTCCTGCCTCAGTCTCCAGAGTAGCTGGGACTACAGGCACCTGCCACAACGCCTGGCTAGTTTTTCTATTTTTAGTAGAGATGGGATCCCCTCCCTCTTGCTTGGGCTGGTCTCAAACTCCTGAGCTCAAACAATCCACCCACCTTGGCCTCCCAGAGTCAAACTTGACTTCTGATAATAACTGTAGGGAAAGTCCATGTTCAAGCTACTAATCTTTTATTAATTGCTTAGTGCAGAGATATTTTCACATATATATATAAATCTGGGAGAGGTAAGTCTACAAATGCTGAAAAAGCACTTGGAATTAATATAAAGTAAATCTACATATAAGGAAATGCATGAATTACTAAGAATTTATTTTGACATTAATGTTCAGCAGGAAAGATAATTAGAAATTCAAGAATTATCCTATTTATGCAGAAATTAAGTTAGCAATTATTTGCTAAAGGTTTTATTTTTATTATAGGCCATTAGTATCAATTAATAAAGAAATGCCATCCATAAATTTACATTTCCCAAATTCTCAAACTGCTGAATTTCATAATGAAATCTATAAAGTTAAGCTCAGGGCAGTGATTTTCAGTTCTAAGTACCTCTGATCAAAGAGTGGTAAAAAACTTGCTTACTATTTTGATTTTAGAAACAGAGTAGAAATAAACCATGCCTTACGAAATCTCAAATTATTCACCCCGATCTAGCTTTTAGAGTATGTTTTAGCTAGTGCTGAAAATGAATAAATTATACTGGAGATGACAGTTGTTTCTCTACCTGTTGGTTCCAGGGACCTAATAAGGGGTTACATCAGAAGTCTACTAATAATGACAATAACTCTCTTAGAGGATGAAAAATAAGTACAGGGCCTTATTTATTTTGGGGGTGGGAACAGTAAAAGGCAGTGGGGAGAGGAGGAATTCAGTAGGCAGCACTCTGACCCGAGTGGTCAGGAGATAAAGAAGCCATCAGACTGAGACTGGAGAGCTCGCCGCAGAAGATACTTGCTCATTAAAGGTGTGTGGCCACCAGTCGGGGCATAATGACAAAGGAGCACATTTAATTTCTTTTCAAAATGACTAGTGAGAAGAATTACTCTGAGGACTCTCCGCTGGTCACTTAGTTTTGTAGGACAGAATAGTGCGGAACTTGGGCATAAGCCCTAACCCTGCTCCTTAAAATAACTCCTCACGTCCACGCACCCAGTCTGTACCTTTGTGCCCAGGGGAGGAGAGTCACTGGCCACTCTGTGCGTTATCCAGAGGACACAGATCATCTCCTGGTCCCATGTTGCTAGCCTTCCTGTCTGTAATATGGAGGGTAAGTCATTGCGCTGAGAACAGATGGAATCGGGCAGGAGGCAGAGACCTATTTGAAGATAGGACTCAACCCAACATTCCTCACTTCCAGAACTGCCTTCCAAACACCATTATCTTGCCCCTTTTACCTATTAACTCCACTATGAATCAGCTCAGACAAGGCATACTTTCCTTTTAAAATAGATTCCAATTGAATTTTCAGAATAGTGGAACTAATAAAGACTAACGCTTAGGTATGAAAGGAGACAGATTCATACTATCTGTTATGAAGCTGACTTTCAGCCATATAGTGATTTAATTTTATCTTTTTGAAAAAGTTTTACGGCAAGGCCAGGCAGTGTCTCAGGCCTGTAATCCTAGTACTGTGAGGCCAAGGCAGGAGGATCACTTGAGCCAGGAGTTTGAGATTGCTGTGAGTTACGACACCACAGCACTCTAGCCTGGGCAACAGAGGCCTTTTCTTTTTCAAAAAAAAAAAAGAAAGAAAAAGAAAAGAAAAAGAAAGTCTCTTATGGGCAATTTCAAAGCCATCTTTATGTATGCTGAACAACTTTTACCACTTTCATGTCTGATCAATAGACATTTTTTAGTTTTATTAACAATTTTAGGCTCAGCGCCTATAACACAGTGGTTATGGCACCAGCCACATACACCGAGGGTGGCGGGTTTGAACCTGGCCTGGGCCAGCTAAACAATAATGACAACTACAACAAAAAAATAGCTGGGCGCTATGGCGGGCGCCTGAAGTCCTAGCTACTTGGGAGGCTGAGGCAAGAGAATCCCTTAAGCCCAAGAGTTTGAGTTGCTGTCAGCTGTGATGTCACAGCACTATACTAAGGGAGAAATAGTTAGAGTCTGCCTCAAAAAAAAAAAATTAGATTTCACTAACATTTATAAAAAAGGCTTTTAAAACTCAGCTTTGTGTTGTTTTTGGTATTTAGAACAGTCCTTGGCCGTACAGTGGTCACCTATTTAATTTTCCCATCTATCTTAAAAGGAGTATAAACAGATAACCACTGAGTTATTAAATTTAATTTCTGAGTGTGAGTGGGTTTTCAAAGTTCAAAACCCAAAATACCATTTCTTCATTGCAGTACGGAACTGGTAAGTGGCCAAATTCTTTTTTGTTTTGTTTAGTTTTACTGTTTATGCATCAATAATTCCTATTTATGACTGCAGTAGGCCACAACAGTCGATACGTTTTGGCTCAAGGAGGCAGAGTGGCTGCAATTCGCTAAGTGAAATCATTCAGCTATTAGCTTCATCCTCACAACCTCCCCAGGGCAGAAACTAATATCCCTTCCAAGAAATTTGTCTTAGGACTTTTCTTCCCCCCAGTAGAAAGAAAAGTATGGATTCAGGACAAGAAGCATAACTAATTCTGTAAAGAAAATAATTAAGCCTTCAATCTTTGATTAGTCTGTCAAAAAAGATAAAAGATCTTTGCTAACTAATTTTAATAAGTGTGACACAGACTCATTTTTAGACTGTTAATTATATTCTATGCAGCTGCCAAAAAGCAGTGACTTATAGGCAGTGGGGGTTACTTTTTCTAGTTGGTTATCTAGTCTGAGGTCTAACAGGAGCAGGGCTGGGGAGATGAAAGCATCCCCGGTTTAGAGCAAAAATCTTTAATAAACTGATTCTTTTTCACTCCCGGAGTTGATAAATAAATAATGGTTGGTTTGTTCACACTGAACACTAATCTTAATCAGTTTTGTGTCTACCAGATGGCACTAAAATGATGAAAGATAATACAGAATAAACACAGGGTGTTGCAATACTTCAGAGCCAGAGCCAGTAAAGGCTCAATTGCTTCTTGGTGGAGCAAGGGCTGGAGAATGAGATGATGACAAATGTCATCTGAAAGAAGGGGATTTGCTCTCAATGCTTTGCTCCGGCAAATGTGCTTATAATTAGTTAACCATAAGCTTTATAACTGGATAAACCTGTGGGCTGTGCAAACCGGCATTTTTTAGATTATACATTAAAGACTGCTGGGGAATATCAATTGTCTTAAGAGTACGAAGGAAACAATATGTGGCTTCCAACATGCTCACAGAGCAGATGGATGACAGACAGCTGTGACAGTGTTTTTATACCCAGGCCCCTGCGTATTGTGACGGAATGAGGTAGTATTTGCACAGCACTTAGCACTATGGCTGGAATATAAATGACGGCTATTAATTACTGTTACTGTGCCCTGTGGGATTATAGGAGCAGGTGCCAACCTACAGGCCTGTGTGCCGTGATTGTGGACTTGGGCTGGGGAAGGCCCCTGACCAGTCCAGCTTCACTCTTGGGGTTTTATGCTCCATTAATGCAAATATTCCTTAACAGCTATTTATGTCTCAGTGTGAATACTTTTATTAGCTCTTTTCAGAACTGTGTCAGGAGTAGAAAAAAGGAGAGTGCAAAGCTCCTGGCAGCACTGAGGCTGAAGGTAGTGACAGCCAAACTTGACAACTAGAACTGGCCCACGGCCCACACGTGTACCAGCGGCCCAAGTGCTGTCCTTCTCATACCTGGGAGTGACTGGGATGAGAATATCCTGTCTGCTGAGGGCATGAAGGGAAAAGTCTGTTTAAAGACTTGGCAACCCTGGCACGAAGGCACATTTTTGGTGGCATTGCAGCAGTCTTTGGCGAATGGGATATGCTTTGGAGAAGCTCAGGCAGGGAAAGGCTTTGACTGAAGTTTGGTTAGCAACAGGCGAGAATCTTGCAAATTGCCAAGAAGCCCCCAGTGCTCTTCTCTTTGAATTTCACAGGTTCAAGGGAGACCCTCTGGGGCCTGACAGGAAACGCAATCCATGGCTCCCATGTTTTGAGTTTTAGGAAACAACTAAGATTCTGCCTGTGTGGCACATTGGACCAACCATCTCCCTTGGTTTTCTAGTGAGTTCTATAGTTCTTCCCGTTTTTTCTACAGCAAACATTAAAAAAGAACAGGTTAAGAGTAGGAATTTGGGGGGTTGGGGTGGGAACGACAGGTCACCTCTTTGGGGCACTGGTATCACAAAGGAAGGCCAAATAAATCCCTCAGTAATAACATTCTCTTAACTTTTATTTTGAAAAGAGACTTGTTTTGTTGCCCTTGGTAGAGTGCTATGGTATCATAGCTCACAGCATCCTCAAACTCTTGGGCTCAAGGGACCCTCTTGCCTCAACCTCCTGAGTAGCTGGCACTACAGGCGCCTGCCACAACATCCAGCTATTTTTAGAGACAGGGTCTTGCTCTTGTTCAGCTGGTCTCAAACTCCTGAGCTTGAGCAATCCACCTGCCTCGGCTTCCCTGACTGTTAGGATTATTGGCATGAGCCACCGCCCTGGGCCTATCAAGTCTCACTTGGGAGTGAAAGTCTCACCATCAAAAGAACCATTTCCAGAACACCACTGTGGAAAGGCTGAGCTGTCACTCATCTGTTCCCAGCAGCAAACCAACAATGATAGCTGGCTGACCCACCAAGGGGCACTGGGAAAGCCTGGCTTAGCGAGATGGTACATAAGGTAGATGTGGAAAAGGACAGAGCACATCTCTGGAGGATTAGGCAGGGTCACAGGAGCATTCACAGCTCTGAAGAGAAAGTGGGAAACTGGTGCCAGACATGAGTACCCAATGTTTCCTTCCTTCTTTCTTCCTTTACTTTTTTTTTTTTTAAGCCTACTTCTCCATTTGCCAGTTTGACATAGGCACAGGGGAGATTGTCACCCTAATGTTAATGTTGACTTTTAGGTTTAAGATAATATCTATACACATCAATATATATCACAGAGTCTAAGGATTTTTCATCTTTGCCAGTGGAAAAAATAAGGCATTCCTTTCAAAGCAAACATACTGCATGAATATTACATTTTCATGTAGGATTTTATGGTACATGAAATATATTATTTCATGCAGCAAAAAGTAAAATAAAGTCAAGAGTATGCTGAAATGATAAAGATGGTTAAAGGGAAGAAAAAATGGAAGGAAAGCAGGTGAATATAAAAGGATCTATAGGAAAAAAAAAAAACCTGAAGATAAAAAGCTGGCTTCATTCAGCATGCCGACAAGATATGAGACTAAATTATCAAGTAAGCCCACCCTGGTTTGGTTTGGATAGGGGGAATTTAAAATAAACAAGAAATGGACCCGAGGTACCTAAGGCATCCTCCAGACAACTTACAAGTATAAAGCATTCTTTATGCCCTCCTTACCTAGGAAGGCTGCCATGTTCATAACTTGACTGAACACACAGCTTGCAGGAGGATCGTCACCTGCAATGCTTGAAAAAGATGAAACGTTTCATAATTACTATGTTAAGATCTCTAACCCTCCCACCTTTCCCTAAGATCCAAGAGATCAGAAGAAATTACTGCACTACCTTATATACGGTGCGCGCTTCATACCGGGTTTCCTGGATAACGAAAAATGGAGAGGCTCGGGTTGATATGGTCATTTGTGCAGTTAGACCTTGCAAAGAGTTAGCTAAGTCTATTGATAAGCAATGAATTATTCTGAGATAAACTTTACCTTTCACCTGCATTTAATGGCAAAATTTTGTCATCTTCCACAGCTATAAAGTACCTATTAAGAAAGAAGGGTAAGTTTACAAAATAAAGAAATTGGAAGAGAACCCATAATTTGTTCCCCAGTTTTATTAGATGAACTGCAGTGAATCATATTCATTTTTTTCTGAGAAAATGCTCTTTTTCTATAATTCTTTACCCATAGATCATCTAGTTCTTTGTCAAATGTCATTACTAATATAGCCTTAAGTTTTAAAATACCCTTGAAATCAGTGTTAATGATTATACTTTGGAAACGAGAAAATGACAATATGGAACATATAACTTAGACAAATTAAAATTAGAGCCCCAAGTCTCTAACTTCCTAGGAATATGTGTCTACCTTAATGAACTTTAAGGACCTAAAACAATTTTCTTAAAGTGAACATTACTTGAAATAAGAAAGTGTGGCAACATTTTGTGGTAAGCCAGGAATAATAATATTCATTTCATAAACATAACAGACTTCAAATGGAATCCACAGCATGTTGCTGTCAAATTAGAAAATCTTGCAAATACTGAACTCCTATAACCAGTTTACACAGCGTTTGTTACAAGAATAACACAGCAACACAAGCCAAACCAGTATTCTTCACCACCGGCTTTGCATAATCTAGTACTCGCTCTGGTTATTTACTTTGGGTAATAGAAGATGGGAAAAGAAAGTGTAGCAAGGTTGAATTAGGAAATGTATTATTTTAAAGTATTTATAAATACATTCATACAGATACACCTTATACTATCAAAACCGCGTTTCATCTACATTGCACCTGCACCCCAAAGTACTTTAAATAAGAGAATACTCACACTATCCACAACCCAGCTGAAGTAAACAAAGTAAATACAAGAGGTAGAAACATCCAGACACTGCATTTCTTCCCATCCATGCCTGTACCACTGAAACAAAATGAACAGGTGTTAAAAATTAAGGCAAAAATTTACTTCACTTTTTTTTTTTTTTTTTGAGACAGTGTCTTACTCTGTCACCTCTGCCTCAGCCTCCCAGGTAGCTGGGACTACAGGTGTCTGCCACAATGCTCCATTCTTTTCTTTCTTTCTTTTTTTTTTTAAGAGATAGGGACTCACTCTTGTTCAGGCTGGTTTTGAACTCCTGAGCTCAGGCAGTCTGCCTCAGCCTCCCAGAGTGCTAGCAATGTGTATTTAAGTAACCATGATTCAAATCAATATCACAACTACCTCCTCTTGTGGGAAACCCGTCAAGCACGTCCCATGGATGACTGTTATCTAGCATTATTTTAAATATTCCAGAGTCGTAGTTGAGGACAAATGGAAAATTTTTCATAAAAACATTTATTCTTGTATAAACATAGATACATTTAAGAAAACACAAAGGGTTTGGGTTAAGAGCTAGGTACCAAAGGCATCCTCCAAACTACTTTTAGTGCTAGCGTTAACATTTACGGATTCATGGATCTGACAAGTACATAAGTCTCCAGCCTGGCAGATGTGAGCGTGTGTGCTCATTGGTGAGTTCCAGTTTGGTAGGGAGTACAAAAGAAACCAATGGTTACTAAATAAATTAGCAGCACAGAAGGAAACGACAAATGCTTTGCAAATCTGAACTTTTTTCATGACGTGTTATTGAGCCACTATCTCACAAAGCTCTATGGATGAATGTTCTGGAAAACAAGTTATTGTGAATAACTTTTACTGTAATAAACACATTGGAAAAAAAATACAGATGTTAGCCATTTGGGATGATACATATTTTTATTGTTGGATGTTACATTTCTTTCTTTCTTTTTTCCTTTTTTTAATTTCAAAGTATTAAGGGGCTACAAAATTCTACTTTTTGGTTACATAGATCTCTTTTATGATGCTTGAGTCATGGTTATAAGTGTGCCCATCACCCAAATAGTGTTTCTACACCCATCAGGTAGGTTTTTGCCCCTCGATTCCCCCTCTTTGATTGTCACTAAGTTTTACATTCCTCTGTGTACACGTGTGCTCCCTGGCGAGTTCCAGGTTAGTAGTGAGTACATGTGGTATTTGTTTTTCCGTATTTCACTTGAAATAACGGTGTCTGATTCCATCCAAATTGTTGACAAAGGCTTTAATTCATTCTTTTTCCATATTTCACTTGAAATAATGGTGTCTGATTCCATCCAAATTGTTGACAAAGGCTTTAATTCATTCTTTTTTATGGCTGAGAAGTACTCAACAGTATACATATACCACATGTTATTAATCCCTTCATGAATTGAAGGGCACTTGGGTTGAATCCACATCTTCGCAATTTTGAATTGTGCTGCAAAAACACTAGAGTGCAGGTGTCTTTTTGATAAAATAACTTCTTTTCCTTTGGGTAGATATCTGGTAGTGGGATTACTGGATCAAAGGGTAGATCTTTTTTTTTTTTTTTTTGAGACAGAGTCTGACTCTGTTGCCCCAGGCTACAGTTCCATGATGCCATAGCTCACAGTAACCTCAAGTCCTGGGCTCAAATGATCCTCCTGGCTCAGCCTTCCTTGTGTATCTGGGACTACTGGCATGCACCACAATGTCCAGCTAGTTTTTCTATTTTTAGTAGAGATGGAATCTGGCTTTTACTCAGGCTGGTCTTGAACTCCTAAACTTCAGCAATCCATCCATCTTGGCCTCCCAGAATGCTAGGAATACAGGTGTGAGCCACCATGCTTGGCCCTACCTTTAGTTCTTTGAGGAATCTCCATACTTTTTTCCATAGAGGTTGTACTATCCTGCAGGTCTACCAACAGTGCAGAAGTACTCTTTTTTCTGTGTGCATGCGAATATCTGTTGTTTTCAGACTTTTTAGTAAAAGCCATACTAACAGGTTTTAATTTTCACTTCTCTGATGATTTCTGATGTTGAGCATTTTTTATACGTTTATTGGCCATCTGTCTATCTTCTTTTGAAAAGCTTCTGTTCATGTCTTTTGCCTATTTTTTAATGGGGTTAGTTGTTTGTTTTCTTGCTGATTTGCTTGAGTTCTTTGTAGATTCTGGATATTAGCCCGCAAATATTTTCTCTCATTCTGTAGGTTGTCTATTTCCTCTGTGGATGTTACATTTTTAAAGGAAAAATATACAAGTAAAAAATCGCGCCCCCCCCCCCAGCTCGGTGCCTGTAGCCCAGTGGTTGTGGCACCAGCCACATGCACCAAGGGTGATGGGTTTGAACCTGACTCAGGCCAGCTAAAACAACAAAGACAACTGCAACAACAATAAAAAATAGCTGGGCATTGTGGTGGGCACCTGTAGCCCTAGCTACTTGGGAGACCGAGGCAAGAGAATCACTTAAGCCCAAGAGTTTGAGGTTGTTGTGAGCTTGACACCACAGCACTCTACCAAGGGTGACACAGTGTGACTCTGTATCAAAAAAAAAAAAAAAAAGTCACCCCCAAATGAAGTGAAAACTGGAAGTTTTTGAAAAATTACTGGTATTAAACAGAAAGAAGTAACTAATTATTGCTTTAAGTTTTATCTTTGCTTAAAACCATCAAACAAATCTGTCTGAGACACTGGATAGATTATGCCAACATAATCATTAAGGTAAAAAAGAAAAAAAAACAACAACCCAAAACTCACTTTGTCTAGGAAAATAAAGGGTCCTAGTGACCTCCACTGGTGACCAAACAGAATGGTAATAGGATTAAATGACACTTCTAGGGAGTTATCGGTGTTCATTATTTTGAGTTTTATAATTAACTGCAACAACTGCGTTTGTGGGGCTTGAACCAGCACTGTGACCCTTCCTAACATCTGCTTCCATGCGGTGGGACTCTGCACCCTCCAAGTATTGAGACTAGAGAGAGAAGCTGATGGTCCCTTTGGACAGGTGAGCCAATCCCTTTTGCAAAATTTCAGAAGGAGCTCCCAGAACTGGCCTAGCTGATCAGGTAGAGCTTTCAGACCAGGAGACAAGACATCTAAACCCAACCACACGCCTTAGTCTAAACACGTATCTGGGGACGAGTATTAAACGAATTAGAAAATCTAGGAGTTGAAAGACATTAGAGCCACTTTGAATCAATGTAATCCAATCTGAGCCAATCTAATCCAATTCATAAATATGATACCTACTTGTGCCAGGCACTAGACCAGGTGACGGAAATTCTGAGATGAGGCTTAATGAATACAATTATTGATATATAACAATCTAAAAAGCCACTGTATGCAGGAGTGGTCCGTGGCTTTCCAGTGTAAATAATACAGAACAGTAAACATTTTAAGAATATATAATACGGCTAGTCAGTCTCCATTTATTTATGTCCAAAAAGTTGTGTGTTTATTAATGTCACAGAAAGCTATCAGTTACACTAACAAAAAATAATCTTGGGAGTGGCCAAGATGTAGAGGGAAGACAGAAAACAGGCGTGGTGTCTGAGGAGGAGAACGGTTCACATACTCATTTCCTTTAAAGAAAGGCCTGGGGTGGGAATGGAGTGGTACGGCAGCATAGCGCTGAAACTGCTCTGCCGCTCACTGGCTGCCTGACCTAGTTAGCTCATCTCTTAAGCCTTAGTTTGATTATAGCAATAACTTCTGCTTTGCAGGACTGTGCTGCAAATAACAAACAATGCAGCGTGAGACCCTCACACATCAGCATGTCCCATGAGTGGCAGCTCTGCCAGCGATAACTGCACAACAGCACGTGGGTGAGAACAAGGGCACTCTCCAGGGCAGTCAGTCCTCTTCTCTGGGCTCCCAACTTCCCAGACACTTTTCTAGATGGGTGTAGACCCCCTTCTTGATGCTAATCATTTTTACTTTTTTTTTTTTTTTTTTAGAGGCAGAGTTTCACTTTATCACCCTCGGTAGAGCGCTGTGGCATCACAGCTCACAGCAACCTCCAGCTCCTGGGCTTAGGTGATTCTCTTCCCTCAGCCTCCTGAGTAGCTGGGACTACAGGTGCCCGCCACAACGCCCGGCTGTTTTTTGTTGCAGTTTGGCCGGGGCTGGGTTTGAACCCCGCCACCCCCGGTATATGGGGCTGGCACCCTACCCACTGAGCCACAGGCGCCACCCTAATTGTTTTTCCTTTAGATAGCTTTCCCCAAAATATCTTAACCTTATCTCAGTACTGAAGGTCTACCTCCCCGAGATCCTAATGTTTTATTATCTTTCAGTGTGCACTGCTTTTTGTTTTGCTTTATTTTGGAAGCATCTTAAGTGGCTAATGGCCACGTCCCGAAATTATTTTATTTTTTACTACGCTTAACTCTCAGAGAGCAGCCTTACATCCAAATTCTGGGAAAACCATACCTGCCTAATGATAGATAAAAAATTGATCTTTCTTAACTCCAGGGGATGTTTTAGAGGTGAAAAGAATAATTTATGAATGATTGTATTATTAGCTTGCAGCGGAACTGCTCTGGTGGCGCTGCAGGATTTTTATATTGGTGATACCTTTGGGGGATGGAGAATAATTGGAAATTCATGTGCAGTTGTAATAAATAATATAGAGACATTTTATGTATCTTTCACTCTATCCCCAATAGTAACATCCTATATAACCACAGTATAGTAGACATCAATACAATTTTTCAACCTCACTCTTCTTCAACCCCAAAACTCTTTCACCCAATTTTATATCCACTTCTCTGTGTATATTTAGTTTTATGCAATTTTACCACCTGTGTAAACTCCTGTGACTGTGTTTCTTGGCCATCTGTCTGTCTTCTTTGCAGAAATGCCTATGTAAGTCTTTTTGCACATTTTTAAATTGGGTAGTTTGTTTTGTTGTTGTTGTTGAATTGTAGGAGTTCTTTATATGTTCTGGATATTGATGCCTTAACAAACATGCGATTTGCAAAATTTTCTCCCATTGTGTGAGTTGCTTTTTCACTCTCTTAACAGTGTTTTTTGATGCACCAAAGTTTTTAATTTTGATGAAATCCAATTTATCTATTTTTTTTTCTTTTGCTGCCTATGCTTTGGTGTCCTATCCAAGAAATCACTGCCAAGTCCAATGTCATGAGGATTTTTCCCTATATTTTTTTCTAAGAGTGGCACAGTTTTAGCTCTTCCCATTTAGGTCTTTGATCCATTTTGAGTTAATTTTTGCATATGGCATAAGGTAACTTCCTTCTTTTGCATGTAAATATCCAGAACCATTTATTTAAAAGGACTGCCTTTTCTTCCATCCAATGGTCTTGGCACTCAACGGAGTCTTCCCAGAGCAAGAGTTTGTAATTTTAATAAGATCCAACTTATTAAATTTTCCCTTCATGGGTCACATGCTTTTGATGTCAAGCCTAAGAACTCTTTGCCCAGCCCTAGATCTCAAAGATTTTTCTGCTGTATCTTTTTCTAAAAGATTTCTAGCTTTACATTTTGCGTGTAAAACCGTGACCCATTTATGCCTTTTAAATTGTAAGTCTCCATGGTCTTATTGAATTTGGTTAGATCTTAGTTCAAAAATCACTTTGAAAAGGATTGGAAAATATGTGATGATTTAAGTCAGACTTCCCAAGTAGCAGAGGAAGATTCTTATAATGGAGAACATCCACTTTAGCCATAGTACACCTTAGTAAGCAAGGTTTTTTTGGCAACTGACAGAATAATGGGTGTGTGTGCATGTGGGTGTATGTAAATGGGAAAAACTCCCTTACCTCCCCCACCTGCCTACTTACTTTTGTTCTGCAAAAGACCCAGTTAAGTGCTAAGACTATTCTGGAGAGGACAGCATCAAAGTTAAGCGCTCTTTGAGGACCCATGTCTTGTTTTGTTAACCTACCAATGCCCCATCTGACTTATCCTGGCATTTTACTTCTTTCTCCCCCCTGGTGGGACTGTGTCAACCCCAAAGGGGACTCTGTTACATATATGTCTCTTTTCTTGTCCCCAAGAATCTATTTGCCCTTCCTGAGCCCGTAGTTAGCTTGTCCTGTGACCAAAGACTCTGCAGTAAAGAAACCACCCTGCTGTGCCCTCTGGTCTGGGCGCTGGAGGGGGACTCCCCACCCCCAAAGGTGCCAGGAGATAAGAACTGATTCGGTTCAGTTTCACAGGACTCTCTTGGAGCTGCTCTGGCTTAACAATTCCAGATATTTGACTGGGAGCACCTCTGCAAAGAATAAACAAACACATCTATTAAATTAGCTTTGCCTTACTGAGCCTGAGAATTAAAGTTGAAACTGAAAGACCGATCTCTTTCTTATGCCCTTCCAGGATATGGGATACACTGGTCCGTTGCTTTCCAGTCACATTAGAAGGTGTCACCCAACTTCACTCACATGTCCTAGCAAGGAACAACTCCACGCTTCCCCTGAGCTCAGTCAACCAGGGATCTGCCTGCTAGGGGAAGACACGCATTTTCCTTGTCTCTTTAAAGAAAGAGGGACAGAAGAAAAAAACCCACTCCATATTCCTAAGATAGTGTGATTTTCGCATTCTGAATTATCCTTTTTTATTCTGTGCAAAATTTACTCTATTGATACTAATCTTCCAATAATTTCTCACGGTAAAAAAACTTAAGGGTAATTGTTTCCACATTTTCAGCAGTTACTTATGTCTAGAAAAGAACGTCACCTAATGAGTTGTTAACAAAAGGAGGAAAAGAGCCAGGATTGCATAAATCTTGAAAGGGTTCTGGTATTTAGTTTGGGTTTGGAAGGCTCTCCTGCAAATGGCATCATTTGTCCAAATGATTTGCAAAGCTGTTATCCAGATGGTCACATCTTCCCAGAGAGCCCAAACTGCTAAGTCTTTGTACATTTCTAGCACACATCCTTTAATTCCAGTAAATGTCATTCCCTGAGTGTGAGTGATCTTTTACCCAATATGTGATGTGAGTGAAGACCACATAGCAGGGACTTTTCAACACTTTGAGTCAGATGGTGAAAAATCCCACTTTCTCCCTGCTCCTGTGGTGACTGAGGATCCTGAAGCTCGTTTTTCCCTCAGAGGGAAATGACCTGGAGTAAAAAGTCTGCGGTGGTCCCCACTAGCGGCATTTTTATCCTCTAGAGGTCTTCTAGTTGCAAACGTGAGAATCCCTGACCATCTGAAAATCTGCAATCGTGGGAAAGTGAACAAAATTACTGTCAGCCCACGTGAGCTTGTTACCCAGGACTCCAACTACTTCAGGTGGTATTTCTAAAGTCAAGATCATATGATTATTCACACTTTCATCATCAAGTTCCAACTATTTCTCACAGTATAAGCTCACAAAGCTGCCAAACTCAAAGAATAAGCATCCTGTACCAATGGCCATCCGCAGAGACAAACTTTCTATTCTATTGGCCCATGATGAAACTACAAACGGAAGAGTAAAGCCCGTTCGATCATCTTCACTTACAGCTTTTAAAACTTAATTAGTGAGAAACCACTTATAATAATGACAGTGAAGTGTCACAAAAGTTAAGATGATATTTTCTGGGGCTGGAAGGGATTTGCGTGATATTAATTGGAAGGAGTTTATCCTGTTCATGGACAGGAGCCAGACTTCAGGACGAGGAATCCCAGCTCTGCCACTTACCACTTGTGTGACCTCAGTTTAAATCTCCTCCATGCTTCAGCTTCTTCCTCAATAAAGTGGGAATAATGATTGTACCTACCTGATAGGGTTTCTTTTTTTTTTGAGACAGAGCCTCAAGCTGTCCCCCTCAGTAGAGTGCCGTGGCATCACAGCTCACAGCAACCTCCAACTCCTGGGCTCAAGCAAGTCTCCTGCCTCTGCCTCCCAAGTAGCTGGGACCACAGGCGCCCGCCACAATGCCCAGCTATTTTTTGGTTGCAGCCGTCATTGTT